>JANHFX010010181.1:37845-48798 GCA_027560015.1 Chloroceryle amazona | reverse complement strand
AGCCCATGGTGGGTGCAGGAGGGCTGATGAGCCTCAGTCCCAGGGGCCGTGCATCACCGTCACACTGCACAAAAGGGGTTTGAAAGGGTTTGCTGCAGCTCTACACTCTCTCTCCACAGTAGTTCCTTGTCTCTCTTGAACTGGGAAGACCAGAACAGGACACAGTACTCCAGATGTAGTCTCCCCTCTGGCCTGGGTGCCACAGTAGCCTGGCATCCCCATCACCGTCCCTGTCCTGGGACTCTGTTTTCCTCCCCCCAGGGGTATCCAGGAGAAGAGGGGTGTTTTGTCTGGAGCCAGTGGGTGGCACTGCGACCCCACAGCGTTGCCTCAGGCACTGCCATCGGATCAGGGAGACAGCTTGGGAGCGCACAGTGTCCCCACGGAGACCGCCCTGGACACAGGCTCAGCCAGCGTGGAAGGACCCCCAGTGCCAGCAGCCAATGACTCCACCCTGAGAGCACCCAGGGAGTAAGGTAAGGGGGTCACGCCTCTTCGGGGGAGCATGCATCCAGTCCTGCATGTGTCCCAGGGCTCCAGCAGGAGCCGGGACCCCCCAGGGGCCCCTTGGCAGCCCTGGCCTGGGTTATTCAGAGGTAGGACTGAGATCAAGGCTCAGGTCTGGGAGATCTGTTGGTTTTGCCTGTTGCTTCTTCCTCTGACTGCATCCCTCTGGGGGCTGCCAGGCCACCCTGTTTGGGTGCCAAGGGTGCCCCAATGCCTTTGCATTACCCACTCCTTCATCCCTGCTCCAGGATGTTCCTGACTCTGAGGCTCGGAGGGTTCACCCTGCAAACGTGACTTAGTGGTGTCCTGGCTCGCTGGGGCAGCTTGTGTCCACCCTGCTCTGTGCACAGACATCAGCCAGAGGTTGGCCCCACAAAGTCCCCACGGATGCAGCCAGCCCTACAGTGCATCAAGGAAGGTCAGTATGCATCCAGCACTGTCAGCTTCGTGGAAGGAGCCAGCCAAGTCACCTCAAACACCCCCAGGTCCCACTGGGTCTGCCAAGCATTGCCCTTACCCCACCCTATCACCTCAAGTGGACAGTTTTTGCATTCAAATTTGTGTTGTGAGTGCCCCTGGGTACCCCCAACAATCCCATTCCACTTGGGATTTATCTGTTTTTCAGGAAGGGCTGTACCCTTGTGCCTGTCCAGTGCCCAGCTGGGCACCCCAGGGTGCTCCTAGCTTCCCAAGGGGCAGGAGCCACATCCCAGGGTTTCCACTGTCACATCCCTCACCCCAGGTTTGCTCTGGGCTATAGGCAAAGCAAAAAAAACCCAAACAAACCAGTGCATCTTGCACAGGCTTCCCAGCCGTGACAGGCTGTCCGCCAGCCAAAACCACCAACCACCAGATGCACAGGGGATGCTCTTTGCCCGTGGGTACGGGCTGTTGCTTTGCTTCTGCACTCCCAACAGGTTCCTGTGCTTCCCACCCTGCTTGTAGCCACCCCCTGGGTGCTAACATGGGCTCTTCATTCCCTTGGCTTTAGCTGCTCTGAGCCCAGACTGGACTCTGAGTCAGCAAAAAGATCCCTGGGGTTGGTTTTCAAACAAAGAAATCAAAGTTCTGCCTCCCAAAGTGCACCTTCAGCACTAGAGCTAATCCCCTGTCCCATGCTGCTCAGTGTCTCCCCCAGGAATTGGACCCAGTCTCCCACGCTGCCTTATTTACACAGACTGGAACAGAAAAGGAAAATTATCAAGTGAAAAACAGAATTTAGCCAAGGAATTTCACTTCCCAGCTCCCTGGAGGCTCAGTTCTACAGTCTCAGCACTGGTTCTGTTGATTGCACGGGATGCCAGCAAGCACAAGGAGCCCCATGTGTGAGGGGCTGCGGGCAGGGAAAGGCCAATTGCCATGGGAACGTGCCAGGGAGGATGCCTGGCTGGACGCCAGGAGAGGGGAAGGTACTTCAGCTCCAGTAAAGCCCACGCCAGCAAGGGAAAGCTGCTACAGGGTGTTTTGGGACTGGACACGCAGCAGAAGGGTGTTGGAGACATGATGAGCCCCTCTGACCAGGCTGGGTGGTTGGTCCACCCCCAGTGCATCCCAAAAGAGGTGATCACTGTGAGCTTGGCACCCCTCCACACTCCTCCCAGCCCACTGAGCACCCTGAGCGCCCTCAGAACTGTTTGGGCATGCAAAGAGCACCCAAAAGCCCCATCAGGCAGAGTGAGAGGGGACACAACTGCATAGCAAGCCCCTCTTCTGCATCATCCTGTGCCACCCTGGCTCTGGCTCAGGCCTGTAGGGGTCCCCCCGGGCAGCAAGGGACATGAGGTGAGATGTAGTGGTGCCAAAGTGGGTGACCCTGCACAGTTCTTGGCCACCCCAGACACCAGATGCTCCTGGTGTGCAAAGAGACGCGGTGCTGGTGCAAAAATGTGGCAGCATCAGAAGGTGAGTGTGGGGGGAACAAGGCAGAAATGACAGACACCCCTCACTTGCAAGCAAGAGGAGGAGCCGTGACCCGTGCTGGGTGCTGCACAGTGGGAATAACACTCCCAAAGAGCCACCAGCTTGGTGACAATGTTGGCAGTGGGGTTGGCACCAACTCCTCCCCCGCCCTCACAGTTGTCCTGCTGCTCTTTCCAATTGCATGTCACCTCCCTAGATAGATGGGGAGGTGCTGGCCAGGGTCCCTTCCCACCTCCCCTCCACCACCTCCCCACATCCCATGTGGTGCCAAAGCCAGCCCAAAGCCACCTCAACATCTGGGACACCCTGTTCCACCACTGTGACCGCCTCGAGCGGCCACGTCCCCAGCTCTGAGCATGGCCAGGGTGTCTGTGGCGCTGGGGGGTCCATGGCCCTGGGACCCCAGGAGCACCGGGCGACGTGGCCGCGGGGGTTGCAGGCACCGCCAGCCCCATGATTGGCGTGGCGGGGGACGAATGCCAAAGCTGAGACAGGCCGAGGCTACCTGAAGGACCCCGCATGTCCTCAGGTTTCACTCATGACCATCTGACAGCAGCAGCAGCTGCTCTGCCAACAGGCACTCACTGAGCCAAACCCTCCAGGAGCCGAAGGAGAGGGAAATTCTGGCCCTAAAAGGTTTCTCCTTGCGATTTTGCCGTCTCCACCCAACAGTAAGTACTGGGTTCAGCCCTGGGCTGATGCCAGGCCAGGGGACGGGGTGTACAGGGTCTTGGATGTCCCCGGGTTTGTGATTCTCACTGCCCGGAGTGGTGCAAGCAATGCCAGGGGCTTCGCTGTCTGAGTGCCAGAGGTGGTTGGGAGCAGGACAGCCCTCAGGGTAACTGGGGTGGTATTTAGGGCTGTAGGTACCTGCTGGACCCCCCTGTGTGGAAAACAACCCAGGAGAGGGGGGACAAAGTCCCTGCAAAGGTGCAGGCAGGGGGTGCCAGAAGCCACTGGACTCTCGGTGGCCACAGACCTGCTGCCAGGCTGAGGGGGACAGCAGGGAATGTGACGGGCAACTGGTTTCTGAGCCACCTTCCCAGCCGGAGGAAGGGAGCTACAGGCAGAGCATAAAAGTCACAAGTCGCCTTTCTCCTGGCTTCTCCTCCTGGAGATCTAAATATAAACCTCAGCTTGGCCAAGACAAGGTTGCAGGAAAGGTCTGGGGGGAGGTTCACAGTGTCTCCTTTTGTGAAGACGCCCAAACTCACAGAGCCCCTGTCCCCTAAGGGGGAGGGCTTGGGGTGAGGGGTGGGACCCCTCCATGTGCCCAAATGGTGGTGATGGGGGGACAGGGAGGTGGAAGGAGGCCATCATTTCCCGCTCGCACACAGGGGCTGTGGGGAGCACACGGCTTTGGGGTGCTGGGGAGACAGGGTGAGCCCACTGTGGGGTTCAGGGCTCGGATCCCCCCACGGGCAGCAGAGGAACAGGCAGTGCCAGGGTTGGAGTTGGCTCTTTTTTTTTGGGTGCTGACCCCCTCCACATGCTTGCAGTGGGTGCACAGGGCTGACCAAAGCTCTCATCACTCACTGCACGTGCAGGAACCAGCCAATTTGGGGTTTATCCTAAAGGAATCAGCCACTGTGGTGCCCTCATCCCTTGCACCATCACCCATCCCTCTTGGCCAGATCCTGCATCGCTCCTTGGAGCGGGTGCTGAGCTGCAGAATGGATTTTGCAGATAATCACGAGCATTTCCTCCCCTGCCCACACTGCAGCTGATGAGAAGAGAGGGATCAGCTTGGGCTGGGCCCGCTGCGAGCAGAACAATTTAACAGCGGAGGTCAAGGAGGGGCAACAACTCCATTAAACCCCAGGGACAGTGGGACACCCCTGCTGATCCCACTGCATGTGGGGAGACCCTGCAGATGTAGCTGTTGGATGGATGCTGTGAGCGCTGGATCTGCCTTCTCTAGTCCTTGCTGGGAAAATGCCCAGTGCTGTAACTGTCAGGGGAGGAAAAAGGACCTATGTGGAGGAACTGGTTAAAAAATGGAAAGTCCTGCCTTGGCTTGGTTGTTCTTATATTTAAATAGAGTATTCTGTTTGCTGGTGTGTGCGTGAGGCTCCGGTGAGCATCAATCAGGGCAAAAGGACCCCGTGGAGCCACTCGTGCAGCTCCAGCTTCACTCGGGGAACCTTGGTGGATACGGGGGTAGGAGATTGAGCAGGAATGAGGAGACGTCCAGCAGCATTTCTGTGCTCAGCAGGTTGGACTGATGAGGTCCTTTATACAGAGGGGGGAATGGGGGTAAAGGTGGTGGATGGTTTGGGGAGTTACGAGGGCTAAGATCTCAGCTACAGCTCCGGAGTTGTCTGGAAGGGTGCTCAGCCTCTGTGCCTGTCCGTCTGTCTGGCTGCCTCCCTCCTTGGTTATTTATACAGCCCTTGGGAACAGGTTGTCTTCAAGTGCTCCTTCTCCAGATCCAAGTGGATTTGAATGAGATCCCTTGGGAGCTGGAGGGCACGAGCACCCAGAGCTGGGCACGGGGAGGGATGCGGAGGTTGCAGATGCCCTGTGCTGACCCTGGTTTGCAGGGTGTCTGGTATGGGGTATTGGGGTACAGAGGCTGCGATGGGAAAATGGGCTTCCTGCAACCCCAGGATGCCAGAGGGGCCCCGATACTGCAGATCCCATGGGAGCATCACATCTGGGACCTGCTCTGATCCCTGCTCATGGGTGATCCCTACCAGAGCTGGTGGGGTTGTGTTCTCTTCTAGCATCCCTTGGAGGTGGCGGCATCACCAACCCCCACGCCCTCCTCAAGTCTGGGGGATCTTGTGGGGGTTAGCAGGTCATTACAGCCCCACACCATCCTCCCTTCCCCCACACTGTCCCTTCACTGCCTTCTCAGCACTGCTCAGATCTTTTCCAAGCCTGACATGAGAGCTGCTGGCAGGGAGGAGCAGGAACTTTGGATGACACCCGAGTGCAGGCAGTGGGCAGTGGGCAAGGACAGGGTCCCCACTTTAACCCTTCCCCACCTGCTCAAGCCTCTTCCACTGCCAAAACAGCCCCAAAATAAAACAAATCATCCCCTCATCCCAGTGTCCCCTTTCCAGTAATCCCCTCCTGGGGGTCAGTAAGGGAAACAGGATGGAAAGGAGGTGGCAACGGGTGATACCCCCACCCCAGCAGCATCCCCTGGCTCCAGGCAGGACGGGGTTAGCACGTTGCTGCAGGATGTTGCAACCTCCTATTTCCATCTGTGGCCTGAGAGAGTATCTGAGGACTTCACAGCTTCCAGCCTGTGTACACCACCCCCCTCTCCGAGCACTTCAAGGTACCCTTGGTAGGGCTGCGGGCAAATCAAAGTGCCAGAGTTTGAGTAAACTCAGGACAATAACAATCCATGAATTGTAGGACATTAATTTTCACACAGCTTATGATACCCGTGGCAGCAGTGGAGGCACCTCTACAGGGCATGTATTTGGGGGGGTTAGTGGTTTATTGCCACTGGTGCACCCTTAGCGTGTTTGGCCTTAAAGATTTGGCTCTCCAAAGGAAGCCAAGCGATGCCATGGGCTCAGCCAGCACAGTTTGCAGGTGTCCTTGTCCCCAAGTGCATCACAAGGCAGGAGGTGGGTTGGCTGCTGCCAGGAAAGGAGCTGGAGAGCATTTGGAGACCTCCTCTTTGTTTGCCCGAGAAAAAACTCATCCAACGGGTGCTTCAACACAAGCGTTTGGCCCATGTGGCCACACCAGCACTGCTGTCACTGTGGGTGACCATGAGTGGTCTGGACCAAGCTGAGGGTCTATGTTGGTACCTGAAGAGCGTGAACTTGCTGCAGCATCTCAGTCCCCCTGGTCTGGCTGGGGAGAGGCATCCACCAGTGCTGGGCTGGCCCTGGAGGTGTCCAGAGAAGGGCAACAAAGCTGGGTAAGGGTCTTGAGAATAAGTTTTATGAGGAACAACAGAGGGCTCTGGAGAAAGGGAGGCTCTGGGGAGAGCTTCTGGCTCTCGAAAACTCCCTGACAGGAGGTTGGAGAGAGGTGGGTGTTGGTCTCTTCTCACAAGTCACAACTGACAGAAAAAGAGGAAATGGCCTCAGGTTGGACCAGGGGAGGTTTAGTTTGGACCTGAGGAAAAACTTCTCTGCCAAAAAGGTTATCAAGGACTGGAACAGGCTGCCCAAGGAGGTGGTTGAATCACCATCCCTGGATGTATCTAAAAGCCATCTAGATGTGGTTCTCAAGGATATGGTGCAGCCGTGGCCCTGGTAGAGTTCAATAACAGTTGGACTTGCTGGTCTTAAAGGTCTTTTCCAACCCTAGAGATGCTGTGACTCTGACTGGGTTTTCCAAGGGCCAAATCACCCTTTTTCATTGGTGTTGCAGACTGCAGAGCTTCACCCAGCTCCCCAGGGTGACGGATACTGCTTGGAAGCATCCCACATTCCTGCTGGAACAGTTGGCTTGGACCACACTTCAGGCAAAGGAACAAAACACACCCAGAGGAGGGTCAAAGCCCATGGTGGTGACAGGAGTCAGCACCAGGGGACATGTGGCTAATGGGAGCCAGTGGTGCTCGCCAGGCTGGTGCCTGAGCCACATAACCCATGGGAATTCCCAGCTGAGAGCATAAAAAGCTCAGGAATTCAAAGGGTCATGATGGAAAATGAATAATTTATTTTTTTTTCTCAATTTTCTGAGCCCACTGTTATCTGAAAACAGAGTGGAAAAAGAAATTGGAGTGACTCTCAATTTTTTTTAATCGGTGTTATTTTCTTTCTGTGAAAATTTGGCACCATTTGTCTTCAAAATAAGGCAGCCAAAAACTACAGCGGGTTTATGGTGGCTCAGAACCTCCACGGTGGTGGAGATCCAGCACCCCACGGCAGTGTCCTAAGAGACATTCATATCCCAAGAGTCATTTGTTCACAGGAAACAATTTTGGAGCCTTCCTTTATCTTTCCACTGTCTTTGTACCGTAGTTACAGCAAAGCCTTAAAGGGGGGACAATACTTGGGGGGAGTAAACAGCAGATTATCACGTTACAGAAAGGGATGTAAACTTGTTTATAAAATGGCTAATTTTGTCTGACACAACCAAAGGGTGTTTATCCCAGAAACTCTATAACCTCGAGAACACAAATGCAGCTCCAGGCCCGGCTCAACACGCCGTAAAATCACCCGGGTGAGGGACTTAGAGCAAATCTCTCCACCCCGTGTCCTACTTGTGGGCACAAAAAAAGCCATTTCATATTCGATTTTTTTTTTTGATTTTCACACTTTTTTTTTAATTTCCAAACTCCAGAAAAATACAGTGGGAAATAAACACCCCGTGGGACCTTTTCAAGCCGTGACATCCCTGCGACCATGCTGGGAGGTTTTTTTTATGCAACCATCAGACTTTACAGCAAAACACCAGGTCAACCCCTACACTCAAGCGGCACCAGAAAAAAAAAAAGAGCACAAATATCCCTCTTTCAGTTTAAACCCATCATCCCTTGTCCTATCACCAACTAGAAAATACACTACGTTTCCAAAGCTCTTGAACCAAATCCGTATTCTCATAGCAGCAGGTCCCCTACTCCACCTTGTTTGGGAATTTTAAAACCTATTTAACATATGTAGGGGTGGGAGAGGAACCTCCTACAGGGGCCTTCATGGGGTTGAGTGAGACCCATGTCACGGCCCCAGGGATGCTCCTGAGCAAGCAGGATGGCTGCCACGTGGAGGATGGGATAATGTGACTGAGAACCCACCTCTGAGCTGTGACTCATCCCCAAACCCTGCAGCCCCAGCTGGTCCCAGTTGCACCATCCTGCCCCACCCTGCGTGTCCTTCTAGGGATAAATAAGCAAGGGATGGCAAAGGTTGGGCTGTCCTGTGAGCAATCAGCCTTTGGGTGGTGGTTTGGGTGGAAGGGGTGTCCCAGGAGGCTTTGGGGTGCAGGAGGGAAGGGGTGCTTCAGGACTGTGCTTTCTGTGTGCTGTGATGGATTTAGGTTATGTGCACAACCCGGCCTGGTTTCCAGAGCTCTGGAGCTGCTAGGTGCTGGCTCATCTCCCCCAGCATCAACTTCTTATCACTACAAGCATGTGGGTCAGGTCTGGGCTCTCCAGAGCTGGCTGCTCATTGGCTTTGGTGCATGAGCTCCTTGTTTCCATACTAACTCCTGCTCCAGGGAGTCCTCCATGTGCTGTGCACTGCAAGCACTTGGCTGAGCATCACCTGGTTCTGCTGCCCACTGGTGAGTGAAGCTGACGTATACTTGCTGGTGATTATTCAGGTTGTTTTCTGTCTTGTGTCCACATCAGTCCCTTCTGGGGTCTTTCCAGAGTGTCTCCTGTAAAGAGGATGAATCTTGAGGGCAGGCTTGCAGATGGGTAGGGCAGCTCCTCAAGGTTTGATGGTCTTGCTGCAGCACTGCAGACTCTTGGAGGGTCTCCCTGTGTCCAGTGTTCTGGGTATCTGCAGAGCTGAGCTCTCTCAGGAGCAGCGTGTCTGCATCCGAGACACCCCCGTTATACCTCTCTTGCCCAGCCCCGAGTTGATAGAGCAGCAAATGCATCTCTCTGCGTCTAGCAGGCTGGGGTTAAGCTCCTCATTAAAGGCAGACTCAAGGGCTTGGGTTCTCTGGGTTTGTAGATGCTCTCCCAGCACAATGCCAGGGGAAGGAAGGGGCAGAGCCCTGGAGCCTGGGTGGTGGGCTGACCCCAGCACCTGCATAGGTCAGCAGGATCAGGGGAGGCCCCCGACCATCTTGTGTCCCTCACAACCGCATGTCTGCACGTGGCAGCCAAGAAAGCCCATCCCACTCTTCCTCAGCCCACAGGAGGTTATTTTCTGTGCAGGGAAGACTGTGCCAGTTGTGGATGACATGGCCCTCCAAGGAGCCTCAGGCAGGCCCCTGCCACCCTTCTGTCTGCCCTCTGATTATATAGAACCTATTACCTAGCATCTCTGGTAGCTTCCAAACCGCTCCTGTTATTTTGGAGGCTGATTCATTTGTGCAGCCTCAGAGCAGCAAAAATATCAGAGGAAACTGAATTTCTCTCTGAGAGAAGGCCACGTGCTCCTGAGCAGGCAGTGGCTCCCAGTTGCCCCACTGGTAACTGCTAATGCTGAGCCAGGGAGTGAGATGCTCACCCCTGGTGTTGGACATGGAAAGTCTGTCTAAAAGCAACAGCTCACATGTGTCACAGTAAAAAGGAGTTATCCAGCTTAGCTGGAAGTCAAGAATTTAAGAAGGCAATATATAGCAGATTAGAGCTTTGCAGAGGCATTAAGTAACTGATTTTTTAGCAGGTGGAGAGAGCCTGCCTTTAATAAGGGGCTTTGGGGGAGCCCTAGGTCCTGGGCTGAGCTGGGGGAAAAGCCCAGGGGGTGACTCGTGCCCCAGGCAGCACATGTTGCTGCTCCCTAAAGGCTTTTACCTATCGGAGGCACAAAGAGTTTGATCTCAGTTATTTTTAGCAGCTGCTCTGAACGTGCCAGGATGTGCCAGGCGGGGAGCAGAGGGGCTGCTCACCCCGTCCTGAACATGAGCTGCTTCATTTGGAGTGGTGGGACCTGCTGTCTACCCCAAGCTGCATCACTCACACACACTGGTGTGGGTATGGGGTGTACTGGAGGGGAGAGGGGTGCTGGCCTGAGACACCCACAGGTCCCGTGTTTGACTCTCGGCTCCTTCTCTTTTGGGAAGTAGTGATCGACCAGATGCTGGTGGCTCTGGGGCTGCAGTGTGTGGGAGCTGGGTGCAGGCTTAAGTCCTGCTCCTGTTCCCTGGGGTCATCGCTGCGTGACCACAAACGGGTCAGAGCAGGACCAGAGGCCACAAAAGATCCCTAAAAGCCACAAAGCATTTCCACACCTAGGGTAGCATCTCCTTTGAGATGACCCCCTGCTCAGCCTTGGGCAGTGCTGCCAACCCCCAGCATCTCCCTGTGTGCCAGGGCCAGCTCAATCGGCAGCCAGAGCAGCGTGGCACAGCGTGATGGCCTCAGCCCGGTGAGAGGAAGAGGAGACACGGGATGAAAGCAAAGCTGGTGCTGCTCGCTCCAGCTCCCCTCCTGCACTCAGTCCTGCCGAGAGAGGAATGAGCAGAGTCATGGGGCTGCAGAAACCTGACCCGTGCAGTGATCGCTGGTGGCAGCTGGAGGCAGAGCCACCTCCGCCGGGACAGCAGGGACAGGGCAGTGCTGGGGGTTTGAAGGGGCAGCACCCAGCGGGAGGCTCCAGAGAAGATGTGGACCATGCAGCAACCCATGCACTGAAGCCCTGGAGAGCAGCGTGTGTTGAAGAGGCTGGGGCCCTGCAGAGTGCTGGCATAGCCCGTAATGCAGCCTCACCCGGCAGCTGCGAAGCCTTATTTCCAGGGAAATTGGTAGAATCATAGAATGTATTCCAAGTTTGGAAGGGACCTTTAAACATCGTCCCATCCATCCCCCCTGAAGGGAGCAGGGCCATCTGCAACCAGAGCAGGGTGCTCAGAGCCTCGGCCACCTCCCCTGCAATGGGGACAGGGATGGGGCAGCCACCACCTCTCTGGGCAGCCTGGGCCAGGCTCTCCCCA
>JANHFX010010177.1:0-19088 GCA_027560015.1 Chloroceryle amazona | reverse complement strand
TCTTCTCCAGGCTGAACAACCCCAGCTCCCTCAGCCTCTCCTCACCAGACTTTCCCTCCAGTCCCTTCCCCAGCCTCGAGAGGTCCTCTGGACCTGCTCCAGCACCTCCAGATCCTTCTGGGAGTGAGGGGCCCAGAGCTGCACCCAGTACTGGAGGTGAGGCCGCACCAGTGCCAAATACAGAGTACCCACCACTACTCCTGTCTTTTGTGCTGACATTCATGTCAGCATCCAGTAAACAGCACTGGCAAACTGAATAGGTTAAACATTAGCTGGCAAAGGCAAAAATGTTAATGCAACGTACAGCTGAATTCACCAGGTGGCTGCGAAAATCCCCAGCACAAGAAATGGACTGGACTGCTTTGGTATGGTGTCAATGCCACCTTATGCTTGAGTAAAACTGTAATGTACCTAGAGAAGGTGGGCAGTGTGACTCGCTTTCCATTTCTCTCTCTCTCTAGGATGGACTGTTAGGAAAAGTCAATGTAGTGAGATTAGACTAAATGTCATTTATATAAAAGTAAAATTAAAGGAAATTACTAGTTAGGTGTACTACAAGTTGGTCTAGTGCAATCCTACCTGTATTAAAATATTTAACCCAACCAATCAACATTTCTTAAAGGACCAAAAGCAAATGAAATAGTTATCTTCATAAACAGCAGCGTGACTTTTTTGTTCATGAAATATAAGCTCCCCCTCATGGTCAGATCATAACATGCATCACTCATCCATAAAACCAAAATCTGCAGATCCAGAGGGTAAAAAGCAGGATTCACTTACTTTTATCAGCTTCAAGTGGCATTTACAATATAACAATAAGAATCGAAACCAAGCAATTCTTTACCTTTTCCAAACTCAGTTAGCACTTCAAATGTTCTGTAGTATAGCAAAGGATGAGAAATCAAGAGGTTTGTTTAAAAAAAAAAAATCACTGTAAATGTATACATCACTTTTAGCTCAGGATAAAGACTTGGAGCAAGAGTGATTAAAATACTCCTCAAACTCCTGCCATAACAGTTTAGCACTATTCTTGGCAGACAATTATAGGATGCCAGTGTCTTTTAATGGATCATTGGGAAATAACTAGCAAATCACAACAACCAGAAGATCTATATTAGCTCTGCTTTTCCTGAACTTTTGTCTCTGGCAACTTACATTTACTTTGGTATTAGCAGGCATGCACTTACCACTATAATGCTGTACTGCATTCAGGTGTCATTGCTATCAAATAAATCTCCATATCATTTATGGAACTAAATGGGCTCTTACAAGAAGTTATTTTAACTTGTGTATTTTTCTACTGCTTGTGTTGTAACTATTTCTCCTTCAACACTGATGTAGAACACAACACCTGAAGTCAAAATTTATTTAGTGCATAGAAGAAAATGAACACAATCTTCAAGTAGCAAAACTTAGGTCTTTCAAAGAAAAAAAAAAATCAAAACAGCTACAGAATTATTAATACCCTGCAGGCAATACTGTATTTTTTTTTTCTTTCTGCCAGGTTCAGTTTTAAAATAGGAGTTTCCTAGGGACACAAGTTATATTGCAGTCAAGCTGTTCTAGAAGCCAGAATAAACTGATGGCAATTAATTTGTGTCAAATATGTATAACCTCAAAGCAGTATATATGAAGAGCTGATAGCAACCTTCACAAAGATCTTGACAATAGCAGTCCACCAGAAAAGAGCCTCTGATGTTTTCTCTTACAGCCATCTCTGTAAAATTTTGTATTCAGGATGCCATCCACGGAGCAGGAATAGCAAGAATAATTTTGACATACAGCCTGTTTTGACTTAATATATGCAATGTATTAAGGAAAATAAACCCCAATGGCACTATTCTGCTAATACGACTTTTACATCAGAAAGTACATTTACAGGATCAAGTACAGCCCAGAAAGCACTACAGGCTATTTTCCCCCAAATTAACACCTTCAGTAGGAGGTTTGACCCTTACAGGACCATTTGCTAATGTTTTTACAAAACTGCCTGAAGCTAAACTGTGTTGGATTTCACTCTGTGGGTGTACTCTTATGGTAAAGGCATTATACACAGGATACACTTGGGGGAGGGGGAGTATCCCAACACCTCCCTTGTTTACCTCATCAGTTCTGAAGAGTTCAAATGGATTGTTTAATATTATTTCATATTCCAAATTGCACTGCTCTGAAGGACATCTGTGTAATAAGAAATTATCTATTTTTTATCAGGTTACTGATATGAAATTTTTAGCAATTTAATCTAATGAAGATAATATGTAGAAACTATTTAGTGTATTCATTTTCTTCCTACTCATACCTGGCCTTTCCACTGATTTATGAGGTACATAAGATAACTTTTGCAACACCCTTGTACAATCTTCAGAGTTACATAATTACAGATCTATAATCTTTTTCTCTCACACAAGCACCAGTACAAAATCTGAACTTGCTTTCATTAATTATATGTTACCTGTGATGAAAAAACATTAGCACCTCTGAGAAGGCACAAAAAGATACTCTGAAATCAGCAGTGATTCAGAAATTACACTTCTGACAGTCACTAAGAAATGTTAAGATAGTGTATCCAGAAGTCACACACATTAAACAGAAATTTCAGTCATTTTACCATTTTCTTCTGGTAATGTTCAGCCCCCTGCCATGTTTCAGAACTAAATCCAGATGAAACAAACATCACTGTGGAAGTCTAGTGACAGGCCAAGAAATGATACATTGGGTTGGCAAAAGTAAGCACTGAAATAAGGAACATTTTTACTAAACAGCATTGTTAGGTGAAAATAATAATATACAGTTGTAGTATTCCTATTAGCAAAAAATGCTCACCAGTGAGTATCTGCAGTTATGTTTACAAAGAAAATAGAGGTTTTCTTGTTCACTAAATCTGACCGTATTAGGAGTTCGTCTGCTAGGAAGGACACTGAAAAAAAAAGGTCAAAATCTGACCTCATCCTTACTTGTCTAATTCTGATCAAAATCTGGTTCACTAGTCTAAGATGTGAAGAAAATCACTCACAACAAACTCCTTCATTTCCTGTAGGTAAGATATTTGGCATTTCATGCCTAACAGCTTCAATTATTTTGGAGTTCTTAACTATAAGCTTCTCAAAACCAAAAAGTTACTGTCACTAAGAGACACCATTCATCTCCTTTCACAAGATGTATTGAAAGGGAATACAGCTTATGAATTATCTTACTGTTTATAAAACAATGTACATAAAATATTCTGTCACCTTTGAAAGAAATCTAGAGACAAACTCAAAACACTAGAATGAGGAAGCATGTCATCCAAAGCACTGAATAAATACTTAGTATATTCAATCTTTGAAATAATTATGGGATTATCTGACGAGTGAAGTGTCTCAGGAACTCTAAGAACTGTTCAATTTCTACCATACTGAATATTAGAAATATTTCTCTACTGAGTGCTGCTTAAAATAATAAAGCACTACCCAATAACAGCGTAAACAATTTGGTTAAGCTCAAAAGATCAGTTTTCTGTTCATCACTTCTTTAAAATGCAAGTTAAAACCTACTAACTATTTTCTAAAGACAGCTCAGAAATTCAAGTAAAGGATTTCTAAAGCACTGTGTTAATAGAGAGTTATTCTGGTTTGTCTGGACTGGACTGCAAAGAGGTAGCGTGACAGCAGCAGTCGCTGCTGCTCTGTAAAATGTCCTATATGGGTTACTGCACTATAATGTGACCTCACATTCCTCAGAGCACAAAAGATAATTCATCAATACTGAAAAACTCTTTTAAAGAGTCTTTCCAAGGAATAGTTGGAATTGCCGAGATAGTTTTAAAGGACACCAATGAATTACAGACAGTACTGGTCTCTGATGACTTTTATTTATCATCTGTAAACAACATAGATATAGACTCATAGATGGATAAACTCCACTCTCCCTTGTTTTGGTCTAGGTACTGACTGCTCTTTCTCAGCTGGTATTTGTGCTCCTTATAATTTCTATATATTCCTACTGACTTGAACTGTATCTCTGGATGCAGTTTATCTGCCTGGCAAAGGCAGCAGCCTTAGACTCCACTGTTAAGATAGAAATGAGCATTTAGTTCTCAAAGTGAATATGTGCGTTCACCTGCATAATACCATGTACTTGTCACATCTTTCAGTACTTCCTAATTGCTAAAGCAAGGCAATTAACATTGAACAAACCACAGACTGGTTCCATAACTGCTCAAAAAATTAAATAAATTAAAAAATTCAGGTTAAAGCAGGATGGAATCCAACTCCATTATTCTGGCAAACGAGTTGTGCCCTTCTTATGAACTCTCCTTATCCTCCAGGGGTGCAGAGAAAATCCAGATTTTACTTCTCACATATATGAAAGTGTATGTATAAAGCACACATATATATCTATACATTTATATGTGTGTGTCTCTATATGCACTTATACATGTGAGAGTTACAAGGTACAGTTAATACACTGATACTTAAGAGTAAGATGTATAACACAGGACACACAAAACTTGGACTGCCCAGACTATGGAAGAGGAGAGAATGTCACTGTCTCTCTATGCTCCACTCAGCATGAACACAAAGGAGAGAACGATGTAATTTTGCAAGTCAGGTAAGATGCATCAAAGATACAGTACTTGAAGTCAGTAAGTACAAATATACAAATTGAAAAGGGCATAAATATCAGCTGAGAAACAGCAGACAGTACTTGGACCAAAACACGGTAGAATGGAGTCTTTATAGCCATGTACAAGCCTGCATTACAGTTTTTATATATACTGAATTAAAAAATAAATATCAGATGAGAGAACAGTACTATCTGTAATTCATCAATAATCTGTAATTCAATAATAACCTTTTGAACTACGCTGGGAGATTTGTTATGTAGCCTTTGCAGTTGTTAGAGGTAAATAATGTTTAAAGGTAAATTAGCACCAACTTCTCTTTGTGCTCCATTCTCATCTAGGTTGTCAAAATGTCTTTAAAGCACTTAAACCAGATCGATGAGCTGTACCTGCTATTTCCTTAAGTATAGCTGTATGATCGTTTTCTGTCAACTTCACAAATCCAACTTCATTTTTGAAGTGATCAATTCCTTGAAAAGACAAATCCACAGTTTTTCCCTTCAGGAGTTCTTCTACAAAATCCTTGCTGTCTGAAAGAGCACCAACTGCTCTGTGAAGAAGAAAGAAAGTATCTGTGTGAAAGTCCAATACATTAATATTGTTTACATTCCTATTAATCGTTATATCCAAAAAGCTCCCAGTTGTATTAGTATCAATTTATGATCTACTCATGTAATTTTGCACTACTTCCTATCAATGCAGTCAGTATTATTGTTCCCTTTTGGTAAAGGTAAACTGATTCATACACTGTGCTGTAAAACCACAGAAACAAGGCAGCCCTAACAGCAGGTGTAATTCCTCAGAAGAGTTTCTCAGTCCTCAAGGTGACTAAATATTAAGATGATAGTGACTCTGTTACTCTGTGCATTCCTTTTAAATAAGATGCTTACTCAGAAGCATTTGGTTTTCTGTTCTTGAATTAATTAGCTTTTTTTCATCTCTTGATAGCTCAACTGAACACTCTAAGATTCTGCTTCATTCAAAGTTACTGCAGAGTGTTACTTAATATTATAAGCAGAGGTTAGTGACATTATATAGAATGATAAAATTATACTGAAATTACTAAGCTGATTGAGAACTGCTATTAGAAGAAGTACTATCTAAATCGATATTTATTGTAAGAGCTAAGTAGCAGGCACACATAATCTACACGTAACTTAAGAAACAGAAGCAACCTGCAACCTTTAAATAATCATTTTAATTAGACACATTAAGTGTATGTATGATTACACGAAACCTTTGGCTTGATCTGCACTTGAAGTGATTCATGCGCTCAAAAAATCCCAACTATATAAACATTCTTAGTGTCTTCTAAAAGATCTCTCACATGCTCACAGTTTTTAATTCTAGTCAACAAAACTGAATTTAAGCTTTTTCCTAAACCGATGTTGACTTTATGGACACTAGATGGCAGCAGCAGGCTAAGAACTCTTCAAGTATTTTCCTTTTCCCTGTCCTAGCTGGATGCCTGGCTGAAAGCCATCACCATCATTTCTAAAGTTGACTAAGTTATGTTCTTTAAGCCTCTACAATCGCAAACAGCTCTACACACTCTTCCACTATGTATAAGAAGATGGACTCTTGATAAGAGCTATGTAGATAACTGATACGCACACCAGGTTAAGAAAGACTTGAAGGTTGATTACATGACAAAATATCCCTGACTGATACAGTCCTTCTGGGGTTTTGTTTTGGTTCTTATAGGTCTTTAATCTACAGCCTAAAAGTACCCTAGCTCCTATATAACCACTCTAACCAACATTGTCATTAGTTGTTCCTCAAAAGAGATATTTTTCTTTGAGCAGTCTCTGACACCTACCTACCCTTTTATCACCATTAGACAAGCCTACTCCTGTCTTCCATATGTGTTATACTTCAAGACCTTCAAAAATACCAATTAATTCTGATTATACCTGTCAGATTACTTCACAGGAAATCATGTGAAGATTTATTTACCAACATGAACTGGAAAACTGTGCCAAAGCGAGTGCAGATGTTTCAAATGCACTGCGTCAAAAGATTGCAGTGGCCTTTCAAGTAGTGAATCGTGCACATACCTAAAACGCATCTCTGCATTTTTTTGCATCGGATTTGTATTTCCATATGGTAGGGTGTGCTGCAGAACTCACTGACCAGTTCAGCTCTACCTCATGAGGCCTGTGAATGGTCCGTTAAAACAGAGCAGTGTGTGTTCAGTTTAGCACTGTGTCACTGAAGATTTGCTTCTACTTTTTATTTGTATACATAATCTTGTAAACACTAAAATATTTAGTAAAATAGCTGTCATCTCACTTTAGCATCTCCTGTATTTTTGTATTCTAGCAATCATTTTATAATGTTTACTGCTTCGTAGGAATGATGCACAAGTACAAACATTTCCACCAAAGACAACAGCAGAAACCACAGCAGTGGTATTTTGTTGTTATTCCATACCAAACACCACTTATGATGCCACATATTTGGTACACTCTGTGCAACTAGCCCACGGGGATAACAAAAAAAGTTTACAAGCATCTTGCTCCAAACTGGAGAAAAGTAGTAAATAAATAAATAAATAAAATAATTAAGAATCCTATTCTAAGTGAATACAAACTAGGATTATAGAAACAGTGCCTGTTTATATTTTCTCTATTGTTGTAATGGAAGTATTATAGTGCATAAAACTGATGTAGTACCCTTATAGAAATTCCTAAACTGTTAATTTTGAATTTTGATTACTTGTTAGAAAAGACACCTTGCAAAAAAACCCCAGCCAAAACCTTTCAGCTCTCCTATTTATAATGAAAAGGTTTGATTCAGAGTCTTTAACAGATAACAAGCAAGAAGAACTTGACACTCTAGTCTGGTAATGAAGGTATTTACTGGGAAGGCAGGCATCCTGGTTGCTAGTACCTGACCCTGTGACTACACCTGGAGTTCACATGGACTAGAGCTCCTTTGCTCGAGGGAAGGCTGTCATGATGCCTGCTTGCTTGCTTGATGTTTTGCAAATCTCACATTCACTCGTACAGATGAGACGTAAAGTGCACTCATGAAGGCCAGACCACAGCCAACCAGTTAGGAAAAACTCACATGTGATGTACAGGTCTGGATTCCCTTAGAAAAAGCAGCTTAGAATACAGCTCTTCCATTTTCAGGGTGAAAGCTGTATGTACTAAAATACCACACAAAGGGCTTTGTGCCGAACTGAATGTTTTGTTTAGCACATTCTTATCACGCGTTTTGACTTCGAATCGCGTTCAACACATTTCATTTCTCTATAGACAGAGGCACTATTGTGCAAACACTGTAGAAAAATCTGCAGATATCCAAGCAACTTAATGCATCCAACCTAAGGTTATAAGAAATCTCAGATGCCCAGTTGACCAACTGCACTTTGAGGGATTACTCTCACTCTACATTACAAACAGGTTCTGTTACTAGCCTGGATCATGGCTTCTTTCCATTAACCTGCTATCAACAACTGGTCAGGTAAAGAAAGGAAAATTCAGCTTTTTACCCTTGAAGTTCTTCCAAAAGATTAAACAGAAAACATCAGTTATTAATACATAAATAAATAAAATTCCATTTAATAGAAGATGCAATCTAGAATACCTGAGGATAGCTGAGCTAGATACCTGTACGAGGCATCTGGGCAGGGAAGGGGTGAGTCACTGGGGAAGCTGCTGACTAGAGGACAGCTCCTGGTTGCCTGGACTGTGGAGTTCTGCTAGGAGAGGCAGAGAAGAGCTCCATAAGTACGTACTTGGGTGGCAGCTGAACAGTGAGAGCTGAGAAGGAGCTCAAGGAGTAGCATAAAATACTGAATTGAAGAATATTTGTTTTGATATAGAGTTGAGGACTACAAAATAGTCATGAGGAGGCATATTTTCCTTTGAGTTAGCCTCTCGCGTTCCCTTATTTAAAAAAAGGTATTTCAAAACCTTTTTAAGAAAAAAAAACATCATCTTGTGTACACAGTCAGTGGTTGTCCTCACTGATTTTCAGGTGCTACCACAGTTTGCTTACCAACCAGGGCAGAAGGAAGCTGGTGTGCCTACTCCAGGAGACAAAGGGCACAGGGAGAGGAGAGGGAGTCCAGCAGATCTAATATCCTTTGCTTATCTTTCTGTTCTCTGTTCCTGGCTACCTGTTTCTCTCCCTTTAGGTCAGACTGTTGGAGACAAAGATGCTGACAGACTCACATCCTCACAGCACAGGTAAGAGTACAGAAGCCTCAAGTAGCATCCAAGGCAACAAGTGTGGAAAACAAGCAGGGCAATTGATTTAGATGTACTCCTATCTCATTATTTTTAGGTGTGTTAAAAGTTTTTAGCCAAAATACTTCTACTTACTAGAAGCATGCCCTTGATTACCAAATAGTTCCTACATTCTATCTTGGATTCTCACTTGCTTATGAGCAATTTGCACTTTAACAGCCAAACCTTCTAGAGGAAAAAAAAAATATTCAACACACACTAATCAGACACATTATTTTGTACCTGTATTACCATAATTAAAGCAATGTTTCACTGCAGTTACTCCTTATTTGATCTAGATCATTCAATACAGGGATCACATGCCTGCTAACACTGCAGAGAAAACCAGCAAGAGAGATATATGTATATGACAGAGGGCCCCTTAAAGAACTCATCTAGGGAAGATGAAACCACAAGGCTTCTCTTTCACAGAATTCTAAGAATCTGATGAAATATAATTCATTAGCAATTTACAATAAAGTCGAAACATACAAAATGGAGGATTCCCAGATGTTCATATAATGCTAATATAATGTAAAATGCATTAACAGCATTTTGCATAATGCCCTGTTACAGTTACCAAAGTGTTTGCAATCTCAGTTCTGCAATTATAATGTGCAGATATACAGACATCCCACAGGCAGGCCACTGGGCACCACATCTAAATAGAAGCTGTCAGGAAAGTCTGTGTAAAGCAGAACTATAAAATACAATGTACATGTTTACTTCAAGTCCAAATTGACCTAGACATACAAATTATTATTCTGAACATTCATAAATTACAGCTGTATGGGTAGACTTAGAAGTCTGAACATCTTCATATTAACCACTGAACTTGTACATTAAAGTAAAGCTTGTCAGACAGCAGTACAGCATGTGATGAACAGTGAAAAACACTGAAGAACTGAGGGAGACCTTATCACTTGCTACAACCACATGAAAGGAGATTGCAGTGAGGTGGATGTTGGCCTCTTCTCAAAAGTCACAAGTGATAGGACGAGAGGAGATGGCCTCTAGTTATGCCAGAAGAGGTTTATATTAGACATTAAGGAAAACTTCTACACTGAAAGGGGTATCAAAGGCTGCAACAGGCTGCCCAGGAAAGGGATTGAATCACCATCCCTGGTGGTATTTAGAAGCCAGACATATACAGTGCTCAAGGATATGGTGTAGCAGAGGCCTTGGTAGAGTCAGATAATGATTAGACTTGATGATCTTAAAGGTCTCTTCCAACCACAGTGATTCTGTGAACTGCATTTTCATAAGCAAGTGTTGCATCTAACACTTTGATATGTGACATCATTGTATAATACCACAATTTGTCTTTCCACAATTTTTCTACCTTTCACATGATCAAAGTCAGCTATGTCACTGAAGCAACATAAAAAATTTATTTTTGATAAGGCCTCATAACCACCTCTTTTTTAGTGTACTTAAATTTTGAGAATAATAAATTCATTTAGGAACATAAAGAAAAAACCCAACAACTTATAACTGCATAAGGCATTAGCTTGGAGGTAAGGTTTATTTCATCAAAGTCTTTCAGTGACAAGTACTAATTTGGCTTATAGCATTTGCTAAGCTATGAAATTCTGAAAATTCCCCTGTTAATCTGTTCAGTGCCCTCTATATCAAAACATTACTTTAAAATAATTACTCCAGCAAACATGAGATTTGTGCACACAGTAAGAAAAATGCAAGGGAAAGAAACATACTTTGTTCAGGCCTCACGATGTATCATCATCAGTTAATATTAGCCATTTTCATAAGATTACTATCTTAAGAACAAATGAACTAAACGTTCAGTAACCCCAGTAATTTAGGCCTGTATACTGCAAAATATAAGCATCAGTTACCCCTTCTAGTCTTTTTATGAACTACTCCAGTAAAAACACTTAACACCAAATACCTACATGCTAATTTCTTCTTCATTGGATAAATGCATCACTAACATGGTGACATGAAATGAGCCAGAGTGAACCATTGCTTTGGAAAGCCTTTGATCCTTTTGTATTATTGCATCTTGGACAGCCTGAATACGGTCAGTAATCTGGGAAGAAAGACAGACACAGAAACAACAGTTAGCCATTACAATTACTGTATCCCATCATGCAAGTGAACAAGAAAGCACACAAACTGAAATCAAACATTTATGTAAAAATCATTCTAGCAGAAGAAAGTTTTATCCTCTGACAAAGCCATGCTAATTGACCCGAGTAAACCCAAAGTGGGTATGAATGGAGTGATTAATAAATCACTGGACACTCCCCATCACATCTTAATAGCAGTTTGCTTCCATAAGTATGACAAATTCCTGAAGCAGATTAAGATCATCCAGTTTTACACTACCAGTAAGCCAAATAAAAGAGTGCCTGCTTTGCTAAACTCAGATGTTGCTATGTGCAGACCAGTATCTAAAAAAAGGAAAAGATCTCTGCAGGATCAGGCACATACAAAACAGGAATATTCACTAAGTAATTTGTAGACATACTCGATTTACAATTCTGATTACACCGTCCAACAAACAGATATAATTTAAATATTATCTTCATACATACTTTAATGAATTTCCACACAACATGTATACAGTTCTAACTTCATTATTTTTCTCTTCAGTTATTTGAATGACATTTTCTTCATTGAATTTGTACAGTTATACTTGTTTTATACAGTTCATCCAAAATGTTTACTGTGATTGTTATTAGGATAGTTGTATTGTAGTGATTTATTAAAAAAAAAAGATTGCAGTAGTGAAAATTAAATCCAGTAACCTTGACCATCTGACAACATGAGATCTTTCTTAAAGCATGGTAAGCAAAGACATCACAGACAAATCAGCAGAGATGTATAAAGTTGAAAAGTAGCTTGTAGAAGACTTCATTCTGATTTTTTTGTTGTTTTTGTTAAACTCAGTGATGAATGCTTCACAAATACACTGTATATATTTTATATTATAAAGCACAAGTAGCTCTGAGGTTAAAAAGAAAAACAAACAAAAAACCACCTTGATACATTTTGGTAGCTCTGTTAATCATAAGGAATACATAATTTTCCTGGAAAAAAAACACAAGCTAATGGGAGTGGTTGGTATTTTTCTAACTAAATTTCTTAAGATGAGTTTTGCCATGCAGGAGTTTTACTTAATGTGCCATAGATATCTAGTAGTTCCATATAAATAAACCCAAATTATAACTGAAAGGAACCAGTTCTAGGGAGAGTGGGGAGGAGGAAGAAAGTTAAGTCACTTGCCAGAAAAATGTGGTGTAGCATCTACAAAAACATAAGGGTCTTAGGTAGTGTAAGACATGAAGAAAATGGTAAATTTAAACCCTGATGATTACAATGTATTGGTTGCATAACTACTTTAGTTTAGAAACTGAAGCAAATGCAATTACCCCCATAAAGAAACAAACAAACAAACAACAAATTTCACAAATAAAAGCCCCAATCATATGAATTACGATTTCATTCCATTTTCGCCTATCACTTCTAAATTGAATTTCCACCTGAGAGCTGGCAAAATAAATAAATAAATAAGAAAGTTAAGTATAGAACCCCTTCAGAATACAGAAGGCAGGTGTGGAACTGTGTTATCATGGTGGGAAGACCATCCTAGCTCTGAAGAGCATCACCATTATTCAGCATTCAGACTAGAAGGCAATACCCCACATCCCCTTTCCCATATAGTTTCCTCCCGTAGTAGTTACGAGACCCTTCCTGCACATGTCCTAAATCACCTTCAGCTCCCTCATATAGTTCTGGCTTTGGCAGGAAGCAACACAGGCTGATTTATAGCTGATTTACAGCTGTAAGGGGTTGACTGGCTAAAAAACATGCAGATATTTTAAGAAGTACTCCAAAATAAGCCCTCAAATACCAATGTCAAGGTCCACACTCCCATTACTTGGAATATGTTATTCTGAAGAGTAATAAAATAATTTAGTTTTGCTTATTGGGATACTACTAGTAGGTGACTACAAAGACTGTAAATTTTGAAGATTTAGCAGATGAATTGTAACTATAATCAAGACTAGAGGGGCCTGAAAGGCTAACCTACCAAGACAGAACACATCAGATGAAATGTAACTTAAAAAAAAAAAACACCAAAACCCAAACAATTATAATAATCCATTTTACTATTTTTGCACAAATAATAATGGAAAGTTAAACATAAATTCTAAATTACTCAAACACCACTGAAGATTAAAAATCGAATGAAAATGAAAATAAGGAAACTGTTTAATTTTCAATAAGAATAGCAATTAAATATCCCAGATATATCCCTTGTTATGAAATGATTCTCCATCTAAAGCTTAAGATTCTACATAAAATATGAAGAAAGAGTACTAATGCCTAAAACACTTCACTGGAGAAAAATCAGATCCTCAAAAAAACCCAAAAAGTCTCCCATTACTAACTGAAATATTACCAGTAATTACCAGGTTCCCTTTGGCTATCAAGAAACCAGGTGTCTTCAGTCTAAATTTTGGCTAATGCTGCCTATACAAATTCCAACGTGTATTTTCTACTTTCAGAACAACTCTACATCTAAGGCAAGTATAAACAAAGCTTTTTAGTAAAGTCCTGGGATTCTCAAATGCTTTGAGATTTAATATAGTTGTTCCTTTACCTCTGTAAATGATATACATGGCATATAAAGAAGAAAGAATGCCCAGTTAAAACTTTTCCTCTCGACCAGCCATTCAACATAATAAACAATCATGAGCAGGAATTCTCAATTATCAGCTTAGATAACCCCTACCTTATTCTTGGGCTTGTTAAATCATGGAACAGACAGGAAGGAAAGATATTTCAGAGTAAGATGGCATAGATCTTCCATAATATTCATCTTAGATGATCCTGGATCTCATGAAACCACCCTCTACAATCTCTTGAAGAACCAAAGACTACACTGTAATTTTCAAACTTTCTTTGGTTTCTTTTCATTTCAGATTCTCTTAATCTTTGTGTTTCTCAGAGAACAGAGGGTACAGATGTATGATGAGTTAAAACTGACCTGAGATAGCTCCTGGTATTAAAACTAAACTTAAAATTGGGAAAGGTGGTAAACTGTTTGGTTTAATTTTTTAAACATTAATGCAACTGCTTTTCCTTGCTTGCTGACAGAAAAAGGTGTCAAAAACTCACCACTGATTTTTTACATGCTGTGGGATGTCTCTCATTCACTGTATAAATGAGAGAACACACTAACTACATGAAAACATTTTCTTAGAGCTCTCTGCACTTCTTGAATCCATGTGAACATCATCTCACTAAAACAATGGGTTGTATGAATTTTAAATAAGATGATCCATTTTACTGGAAAATGCTGAACTACAAACAGGTCCAAATTTAAATTCCTATCTATAAGGATAGCTAAAAATATTGCTAGGGATTTCTCTTATTAAATAGGAATGTCTCCCTTATTCCAAGTGAATGACAAAATAAGCAATATTGGAACAGTACAGAGAGGAAATTTATGCCAGCTTCAATCAAAATAATTCAAAAATCTTTAAGACTGACAAACTGAGTAAGAAGATAAATATTTTTCCTTTAGTCTTTTCCAGACAAGCAATTTTAATCACAAAAAAAAATAAAATAAAAAAAATGTTACATAAAGTTACTCTTTGAATAGGCTGCTAATGTTCCTTTAACAACACCTGAGGGAAAAAAAAAAGTTTGCTCAAAATCAAATGCTGTTCTTATAAACACATACAGTTGTCTGTTGAAGTAATTCTGGTTATACCACATTAGTATATTAAAGAATATCACCTCTGGATTAGTAATTGGAAGAGAAATGAAATAGTTTGGCTGAAATTGGTTTTTCTTTTTCTTTTTTCTCTCACTGTCTTCTTCAGTTTCTCTTCCAGCAGTTCTTTTTCTTTTCTTTTTTATATTTATTTCAGAGGTTGCATGCACTGAAGGAAAAGAAAATAAACCAAAACAACAACTGTCAGCATACAGACAAATCAAACTAAAGATACACTTAATATCATGCCAACGGGAGCAGGACTTCAATGAACTGAGTGGAGCATGTCTTCCCAGTCATCTGATCTGCCCATACTCTGAACTGCCTGACTGGGATCCTGCTCCAGCCTGCATTAATGTAGTCATACAGGTAGAGTACCATACTTGAGCTAAGAGCCTACAACTCTAACAGGGCTTATGAGCTGCTAACAGAGACACACAGCTTCCAGACTACTGCGGTTCATTCAGCCAAAGACACCTTCCAACATAGTGAGAGAAAAGTGTCTTCAATTCTTCCTCTGCGCTATAAATTATTTTTGTTGCAGCTTATTTCCTCAAGCCTTTGCCAACCCTCTCCCACCACATGGCC
This sequence comes from Chloroceryle amazona, assembly GCA_027560015.1. NCBI lineage: Eukaryota > Metazoa > Chordata > Aves > Coraciiformes > Cerylidae > Chloroceryle > Chloroceryle amazona. Next base: position 3,910 of record JANHFX010010177.1, on the reverse strand, counting down.
TTATGCATACCCACGAGCTGACCAGGCAGCAGACAACCATTGCCCAGTTAGAGGTGCATCTCTAGCCCCATGGTGGGACCACACCTACTGGAAGACAGCTCATAAAAGCCATCACTTGACAAATTCATATACAGTAATGGGAATTGACACACAGGATGTCTTAATTCTGTGATTCATTTCTGCAATGGTAAACTTCTAATATGCTCAAGTATTTGCAGGACTGAGTACTAATATCTTATGAGAGGCTCTGGACTGGATCCTGTTCACAGGGAGAGTCTGTTCCGTGTGCACAGCCCACCTGGACATGCCAACAGGCAGAACCCAGAACTGAGTGCATGATGTGTGTGCATCTCCACACTACTTCTGATTAATATACTTACTAACAAATTCATCTTCAATATCTGTGTCGACAAATGGCATTTCTGCCATCAGAGATTCTACTGAATCGGCGAGACATGGCTCTTTCCTTTGTTGTGTCCTTTTCTTTTGCTGCACGTTTTCCAGCCCATCTGTAATATAATTAAAATAGCACACTGGGTCATAGTTTTTATACAAACAACTAAAAGACATTATAGAAAAGCAATATATCAAGTGTACATTTCTCTAATTATCAGCAAATTAATATTGACATATAACCGCCTTAAGGGTGCTGCTCCTCTTGTCAACATATCTCAGCAAAAATACTTCAAATGTTTTATGTGGAATAGCAAAAAAAGGGAGATCAGCCTTCTGTATTTAATAACTTACAGCCTTGTTCACTTCTAAGTAAATGCAATTGCATGCAAAAAAAAGGGATACTTATAACTGAGCATGAAAAAGTAAACTCTTCAGGCATCACGTAAAGTTCACTTTAGATAACAGTAAAGGCACATGAAACTGAATTCAGACAAACACTGGTGAATGAATGCCAACGGAAAGACACTGAAAATGAGGCACAGTGTAGCAGGAAGGGAATCCTACCATTCCACATATAACAAAGAGTTCTCAGCTGACTATAGCATTCAGGAATGAGATGATGGTTCTATTCCTGCACCTCCCACCCATTATTAGCACATAACAGACAACGAGTCGATTTTTAGAATGAAAAGTTCAGCTATTTGTATTTAAGATAAAGAAGGAATAACATAAATTAAAACTCATCTTGCACGTACAAAAATATACACGAAGTTCTATCTCAGAGGAACACCACAGTGACAGAACAATCTCCACTACCAACTTTTAAAAATGTCTTTTTCCCTGAGTACTGAGCACGAGTCACTCCCTTATGCCTGCCTCAGTAAACTCTAATATTGGTGATTTAAGTTATACTTTAAAAAATGATAAAGTAAAATCTTCTCTAGCAGCAGAAACCACGCACATAACCAGGCATCCAGTGATACTCTTAGGACGACTCCACAATGGGATCACAGTAGTGAACAAGCCTTATGTCAGAACTGCAGTTTATCCCAGGACAGCTCATTACTACAGACACGCTTTGAAAGATCCTCTTGTGAACAGTGCAGATAGTTCAACTCAGGCCCAAGGGGAAAATCTGGCAGCAAAAGGACATGTTGTGTTCCTGTGGCATGCAAAGCTGCAGTACCTGTATAAAATCAGTATTACAGACCCCATCTGGGTTATTATCACCCTGTGGAATCTTTCTTCCATAGATCACTTTATGCTAGGGAAGATAAAAACAACCCAATTAAATGCTAATTCACTCCGGTCTAAAGTAGGGAGCCATAAATCACCCTGTGGTTGTGGTCTGACACCTCACTTCATCCAAGAGGCTATTAAAAAGAAACAAAGTATTTAGATTTGTTGCTTGTTCCCTCTGTAGACACTAAAAAGCTACACATAACAAACAGATCTTAAAGCAAGAATAAAATTACTACTTAACATTTAGATTAACTTAAAGCTCGCGCAAAACAGATTACTGCTGGTGATCCACAAACATGCATAAAACAACAACCCTTCCTTCAAAGGGATCTCAAAGTGAAGGGCAAGACAGAAATCCATGAAACCCACAGATAGGTCCGTCTGGGGCAGAAACCTTACGAACAAGGTTCAGAAATGCAGAATTGTAACAAAACCCTTTTGCTGCCAAAATTCTCATAAATCTGAGGGATGTGTATTGCAGATTATGCATCTCTTTTGTCCCGTCTGCTCAGAAAACAGCATACTTGAAAAATTCTGTCTGCTTACAATAGCAGACAGGCACAGCAAAGGCACAGCTAGTTAAGTAACAATGTCCATTCGCAAACAAATGAGCTGAGCAGAACAGGCACTGCTTCTAAATTTTACAGGTTGTGCCTGAAGAAAAAACAAACAAAACAAACAAACAAACAAAAACTCCCTTCCTCACCTTTTCTGAAATACTAAAGAAATCAGCAACAAAATTCAAGAACTGTGTTCTAGTCACTAAAACGACTTGAAAACAAGATTTTTCCAAATTCTTGACGTAATGCTGATAATCTGAGACCCAAAGTAACAAAAGCAGCTTACAATGAAACTCCTTGAGCATCGAGCTGTCACAGGGTTAATTCTTTTCTGCTTAATCAAACGCTTCATTATATTAGCCTGAATTTCATATATGAACAGGACTAGATGACCTTTAGAGGTCCCTTCCAACCCAATACATTCTATGATTCTACGATACACATTATTCCCAGGTTCCTATTCAAGTGGCTGCTGATCTTCAGCAGGATTTAAGTCATCTGTTCCAGCAGAACAAGAAAAAATAACTCATGACACACCTAGCTCATAAAGAATACAAAAAATAAGGAGTGATAAAACGTATTTGTTTGCATTCTGTTCCCAGACCTCTTCTCTCCATACTCTGATTATAGTTTCAGATAGAATAATTTTCTGTTATTTGACACCTACACACCAGAGGCAGCAGTGAGATCAGGTCTCCAGGCACCGCTCCCCTCTTAATACATTTGTGGTTAATGTATTTATTTATGTTCGTATGTTTACTAACAAATGAATCCTTTGGAGACAGTTTAACTGAAAGCTGATGCAAAAATAGATGGTTTTAGGCTCCGGGCATTTTGAACCTCCGTTGCTAGCACCGGTGTTTAGAGAGAGCTGAAAAAGCTTTAAAAAATAATAATAAAAAAAATAATAATAAAAAATATGGGGTGTGTGTGGAAATAGATTTAGTATTCGGCCAGGTCAGCTCGGGACAGAACAGGGCAAGCAGGGAAAATAAAAACTGAAGAGTTTTTAGCAACACCCCACAACTAGGCGAAATCATCTTCCGATCTCCACAGCTCTCTCCGAGACGGCGACATCTGCCCTTTCCCTACGATCTCTGCGTACGTGCGCACGGCACACGCCGTAGCTTTTATCGCCGCTCTGCCCAACGTGACCGTTTAACGTCTAACGGACATCAGCACGTCGGGCTCCCCCCCTCACAGGACAACCCGCACGCCGCCCGTCGGCACCGGAGGGCGCCCCGCTCGCTCTGAGGAGCCTGCGAGGCTCTTGCCCCCCTGCGCCTTTTCGCTTCTCCACGGTGCTCCGGGGTCGTCCCGCTGGGGCAAGCCGGGCCCCCGCGGCGGGCGGAACGCACGGGGCAGCGGGCGGCACCGGCGGGCCCCTTTGGAGGAGACACCGCGCGGCGGAAGGCGGAAAGGAGAGGGAGGGAGGGAAGGAAGGAGAGAGGGGGCAGTTGGCGGCCATGGATGACCAGGGCTGCCCGCGGTGCAAGACCACCAAGTACCGAAACCCCTCCTTGAAGCTGATGGTCAACGTCTGCGGGCACACGCTGTGAGTAAGGCCGCCGCCCCGCCCTGAGTGGGGCCGTCGGGAACCGGATGCGGTGCGGAGAGAGGCGCCCCGACCCGGGGTTGCTCCTCTTCGGGGGGACCGGGCAGCGCAGCTTGAGGGGAATGGTCGCTTGCTGGTCCGGTCCGGGGGTGGAGGC
>JANHFX010010173.1:0-10182 GCA_027560015.1 Chloroceryle amazona | reverse complement strand
CGGTAATAAAAGAGAAGTGGGGAAAGGAGAGGGAAAGTAATGAGTACTCTTTGAAAGAGCTGCACCAGAGCTTTCCCGCAGGGTGCTGCTGGTACATGTGGCAGACCCATCCTTGTACCTCCAGCTGGGGATCGCACCAAACCAGTCTGGGTCTTTGTGCCAGTCCTGCTAGAGCCATGCATTGCTGAGGCAAGCCTTTGAGCATGGCACGCTTCTCCTTGACAGCTCCCTTTGCCTGACAGACTTTTAATGCCATTAGTTGTCTTTACTTAATTATTAGAGATCTAGTTTAGCCGGTAAGAATACGGAGGCCAGGAGGGGCAAAACTCTTCCTGAGATAGAGCCACCAAGACAGAGCCTGCTAAGGCAAGAGGGACACAGGGCTCTGTAGCAACACTATGCTGTGCCCTGGACTACCCCAGGCAGGGCTGGCAAACACCAGAGCCTCAGGAGATGCTGCTTGCTGGGCTTAGGGAAGGCAACTTGTCTTTGCAGTACAGCCACTGACACCACAGAGCCAGTGGCCCTAGCTGACTGTGCCAGTGCTTAAAGGGCCCCTGTGTTCCCATGGGAACTGGGAGACATTGGATAGTCACCTTCCTGTCTGAGCAGGGATGTGCCTGGGCAGTTTTGGCTCCTGGCAGCTGTGCAGCTTGGCTGCCTTGCTGAGCTGGGCAACAACCTGTTTGGCATCTACAGCGGGTTGACCTCAGCTGTATGCCAAGTGCCCACCAAATCGTTCTATCACTCCCCTACTCAGCAGGACAGAGGGGGAGAAAATAATATGGAAAAGAAGTCATGGGTCAAGATAAAGCCAATTTAGTAAAGCAAAAGCAAGGGCCATGCACTGCACAGTAGCAAAGGAAACAAACAAACAAAATGATTCTCTACTTCCCATCAGCAGGCGATGTCAAGCCACTTCCCAGGAAGTAGGGCTTCAGTAGGTGTAGCAGTTGCTCCAGAAAACAAATGCCATAATGGCAAATACCGCCCTCCCCTTCTCCCTTCTCTTAGCTTTTACTGCTGAGCAGAAGTCATGCAGTATGGAATATCCCTTTGGTCAGTTTGAGTCAGCTGTCCTGGCTCTGTCCCCTCCCAAGATCTTCCCCACCCCCAGCCTACTGGGTGATGGGAGGAAACACTGGTGAGACAGCCTTGATGCGGTGTGAGCCCTGCTCAGCAGTAGCCAAAACACTGGTGTGTTATCAGCACCTTTCCAGCTCCCAATACAAAGCACATCACTAGGAGGGCTGCTAGGGGAAAAATTAACTCCGTCTCAGACAGACCAAATACAGTATATTGGGGAAAAAAATATTTTACAACTGAAAGGAGACCTCCAAGGAGACTAATTTTGGCCTGATGGGTTGCAAACAGTGTCACAGCCACTGCCCCATGGCTCACCTGGTTCACCTTGGTTCAGTGACACAGCCTAGTGGCACGACACAGCCCATCTTGCTTGGTTGTGCAATGGGGAGGGGAGGTCTGATAGGGACAATTAAATAGGAGATGAATTGCAGAAGTGGGGCTCTCTGATGGGCCTCCCAAAGAGAGGAGTGGGAGGGAGATGGGTGGAGCTGCTAAGAGGGCTAGTGTTTCCCACAGTGCTTGGGAACCTGAACCCTGGGCTCAAGGGCAAAGGAGGAATGGGCTTATCTGAGCATGACCTTGAGTTTACAGGAAGCCTGTTGAGAGCTGGCATTGCCCCAGCACTGCAGGCAGGACAGGACTTTGCCTCTGAGCCCTGGACACTGCCACCAGTTGCTGCAGGAGGATTTGTCTGGAGATGGGGACATTGCCCAGGAGCCGAGTGCTGGGCAAGCAGTGCCAGGGCACTGGGACCAGAACAGTGGGGCAGACACTCTACAGGGTGCCAGGTTCCTGGAGCATGAAAGGTTTTAAACCCCTTGGCTTGGCTGCATCCTTACCCAGAGAGGCTGCAATATATGCACCTGTCTCTCACTTCTGGCTTTGGGTGTTGCAGCAAATGTGGGGAAGCTGGTGCTAAGGTAAGGATGCTTGATACAGCCTCATCCCCACTGCCAGCCTGTGGCCATGCAAAGTGCTGCCAGCTTGTGCCCCAATTAATTCATCAAATGTCCTGTGCTGCAGCTGGGGCTTGGGCCTCTTCCTTTGTTCCAGCCCCAGTGCTGGAGGGTTGGAATGGCTCTGCAGCTGCTTCTCCAAGGCCTGTACCTGGCAGCAGCTCCAGCCCACAGCATCTCTTCCAAAACATCCCATACCACATGTTCCCCCTCACCCCAAACAGCCCTGCCATCCCTAGCCTTGGCCACCCCCACTTCCCCTGAGCCCACATCTCTAAGCAGTGACTGCCAGGCACCGCCCTGTGTGTCTTTTGTGAGCTGGGCTGAGGCCTAGCAAACTGGAGCCATCACACAGGCAGCAGTAACTCAGGGGTGTAGCAGCATCCCTGAACAGCATCATCCATGGCAGCAAGACCACATAGCTGGTGACTGCCTGGAGGTCGAGCAACTGCCAATATTGCAGGGGAATTGGGACCACAGCAACAGGGATGGGAGTTGGCTCCTCATTGCATCCTCCCCACCATGACACTGAGATGCTGGATGTGCTATTGGAGTTTTCACTGCAGCCTCATTAGAACCCTCTCTGCTGAACTGGAAGTGGCCTGGGAGTGACAGTGGGGAGTGGAATGTGCCTGGGCTGTGGAGCTGCCTCTTCCAAGACAATACTGCAAGCAGGGACTTGTCCCAGCAGCACTACAGTCCTGTGGCCAAACTGCATGCCTTCACCACAATCCTTGCCCATCCCCAGCTTGCCCCTGGAGCCCCTTAGCTGGTTATCACAGATGTGCTGGGTGACAGAATGGAGCAGATAGCACCACGGGAGGAAGCACCAGCCATAATTTTACCCTGATGTAGGTGCAGAGGCAGGTTGGGTCTTTGGGAGACAGCAAGAAGCATCTGTTGCAACAGGGTTATCTGCTGCCCATCGCTTCTGTGCCAGTTCCTGGAAAGCTGTGCAGGCAGCTGCCAGGTGCCTGCCTTGCAGGAGGGGGCATGGCCTCTGCTGCAGTGGGCTCTGCTTAGAGACTCGCAGCAAAGGTGCATGACAGCAGAGTGGGCCTCATGGTGGCAGGGACAGAGGAGGGTGTCAGAGTGGCACATGGGGTCCCGACAGCCTTTTATCAGGGAAAATGGCTGGGTAGAGGGCTTGAAGGGAAGCCACTCCTGCCACTGCTTCCGATGTGCCTCTGTCCTGGCTGCAGGTGATTCTGGTAGAAGCAGCAAAGGGATGTATTCCCATGCTGCCCCCTGACTTGTATCCTGCACTGTACCCTCTATGCCCAGGTCATACTCTGCACTGTGCTCTTCACACCCAGCTGAGTCCTGGTTCCCTATAGGCAGCAGGACATTCCCCACGAGCTCATCCAGGCAGGCTTGGAGCTGTGATACCACACTGAGGAAAGGCTTTGATTTTGTTTTTCCACCCCTAGAGGTTTCTTCACATCATGCATGCGCTCATGCAGTCAGTATCAGTCTTAGGCACCCCTGACAATCCCCAGATAGACATGTCATGGCTTGGGTGCTGGTTGCATCCCTGCTGCCATCACTGCCATGGGTTTGAGAGCCCATTTTGTCTACTCTCAGCTCTCTAGGGTGCCATACCCCAGCTGCTGCCAGTGGAGAAAAATAAATTACGGGATTGGGGCTATGCACTAGGAGCAGGGGAACAAAATGGCTTTTCATTCCATAATCCTTTGTAACAAAGCACCAGAGGGGGAGAAAGATGATAAACAATGTCTCCTGTGTGAGCCAGCTGCTTCCTAAAATAAAGTGCTGCTCTCTGCCATCAGCTGCCCTGGCTCACGCACAAGTGCAGGTACTGCTGCATGACACTGGAGTCGCATACCCCATGGAAGTATGTGCACTCCTGCAGCTCGCAGCACAGCCAAAACCCCACAGGAATCTGCAGAGTGCATCTGGTGGGAGGGCAGAAATGAGCAATGAATTCTGACTGCTCTCAGGAACAGGTTGTGAGCCACCAAAGAGCTTGGGACCCCCAGGCATCAGCAACATGATGCTTTGCAAGACGTGGCAGAGCTGCTCCCAGCTGTGCCCTGCACTGGCAATAACCTGAACAAGCTCAGGGAGTATGGCGGGTTGCATGGTGGCTTAGTGCATAACTCCTTAGCTTTATCTAGACCTGGGTGCTAGCAAGAGCCTGGCTTTTGCTAGGGCTCTGGAAGAGCAGGAAGCTCTGGACTCTCCTAGTTCATCTCATCCTGAGCCCTTGCTGGCAGGGGATGAGTAAACTGCTGATAAACCAAGCCTCCTGTGCATTATTTCAAGAGCAGCAATAACATCTCTGCTGCTGGGGGAGGTGTTGTGTTGTGCCAAGTGTGGCAGCCCCACTCTACTGGCCACCATGCAGCCTGCAGATGGATTTACCAGTGTGGGTGCCTGGAGGCACTTGGCTCATTGTGCTGGTGCCTTTGCACCTACTAGTCAGGGATGATGGTTTTCCTGTCCCATGAGGTCAGAGTGACTCTTCTGGCACAGCTCTTCTCTGCTCCCCACACCAGGATGGAAAAACTTGTCTGTTAATCTTCCCCCTGTGTCACTGAGTGTCCCCAGAGAATGGTCTGATCTACACTGCCACATTACACACTCTCTTACCCTGTGGTAGCTTCCCATCAACTCTGTTCCCAAAGGACCATAGTCACCATCTCACACAACACTTTCATTTCCCTTCTACTGCTCAGCCTCTTCTGCATTCCCCTTTTACGGCCAAATACACAGTTATCTTTGTGTGTGCACGTATCCTCCCCAAGAACTCCCAGCAGAGGTTTTCCCTGGCACCTTGTGCTTGTTGCCCCCTCACCTCTCCTCTCCACCCCTGCCACTGCAGGGTTTGAGCTCTGCACTTGGCAGTATGTTCACCCGAGGAAGGGTGGACCTGGTGATGAAAGGCTAACCTGAATGATGAAAAGGTGCTGATATGTTTTTCCTGGGGATACGGGGAGTGGTGGGTGGGGAACAACCTGCACATTGGAAAGCTTTGTTTTATCCTGTTTGAGCTGGTGATGAACCCACACCTTTCAAGGGGATGTTTGCATGGACTGTCTGCAGTGCAGGCTGGGGCTGGTGATTTCCTGCTTTCCAAACCTAGGAGCTGCCCCAGGACTTGATCACCACCAACTCTTGGCTCCCACCACTTTCAGCTGCAGCTCTGGGGACTGGCAGATGGAGAGTGGCCAAGATAACAGCCCAGCTATCAGCATGGAAAAGCCTCCCTTGCACTGGGTGATCTATTCTGAAACCAGGATGATGCTGTGGGATGTATGGAGAGGGTACCACAGCCTGACAGGTTGGGTGCATGACCAGGAGGAGGTAAACACTGGGATGCCTGGTGCAGAGTTACAGACTCCGGCACCTCCTGCAGGAGGTGGGGTTATGATCCTTCATAGGGGCATATATGGGGCCAAATCCTCTCTTGGCTCAGAGGGGATGGAGCAGCAGCAGGGCCAGATGCCCATCCCAGCTGCAAGCCCTGATCTGAATTCACCTTGTGCTGTTGGTCACCAGAAATTTGCCAAATTCCTCCTGCCAGTGACTCAGCTTCCTCATTCCTGCTCTGCAGTGCTGGCCACAGCTCACCACCCAATGCAATGATGAGAGGAAACTGCCCCAGGAACAGTGAGGTGCGCCCAAGCTCGGAAGAGGCATTGGTATTGCCAGGAGGAGCTGAACATCTATAACTTACCTGCTGCCTGGAAGGTGGCATTGAGCCTTGCCAGGACCAGCTCCTGAGATGACATCCTCCATGCAGGCGTGGCTGCTGGGGAAGCCTATGCTGCCAAAGCTGCCACATTTCTAGGGGATATCAGCCTGGCATGTGTCCTAGCCTCCCACACCACTGGCAGCCGTGTGCCTATGCATGCCAAAGCAGAAAAATGGAATGTCCAAGTTGGGGAGGGAGGGAGGAGGGAAGTGTTGATATAAAGGGTTTTGTCTGTAATGCTTCTCCCTTTACTGGCTAATCCTCTGCTTGCAATGGGGAAATTTTGGGCACTGGATTGCAAAAAGGCTTTCTCTGTCCTCAGACCCGAGCATACAGGCTTGGGCAATGTGTCTGGTACTTCCACATGCACCATTCTGGCAGAGGTGCAGGTGGGAGAAGTGCCTGGGCTGCCTTCATTTTGGGTGGACAGAGACACATTGGCCATACGACCCACTGAGATGGCTTTGCTGGGGCTGGGGATGTGACCACAGCTGCAACTGATGTCCCCAAGGACAGGTTGGGACCGCCACGTCCTGGAGTGGCTTCCTCAGGGCATAGACCCAGCTGTGTCAGTACTTAACTCCATGTCTACACCTGCATCGCTGCATCCCTAGAGTGGCCACGATGAAAAAAAAAGCAACCCAAACCTAGGTGCATCAGCACCCCTATCCTCACCCTGTAGCTCCCCAGGATGCAGCAAAGTGGAACCAGCATTGGGCTGGTTCCGCAGGCTTAGTGAAAATACTGGAGCATCACCAGCTCCTAGCACCAGCAACCCTGCCATTTAGGGCACTCACTGGAGAGCCACAGCCTTCACCCTGGCTGGTGAACCAGTCATCCCCAGAGGAATCAGGTGCATATTTGGCAGGCATCTGAGGCACCTGGCAGCCCTGGGCAAAGTCTCACATCCAATTCAGGGCAAGGTGGAGATTTTTGTGGGCATGGCAGTGCTGTGGACAAGACATTCCTGCTAAGGTCTGAGTGACTCGGGATGAGATAAGTTGACCAGTGGTTTTCCATGCTTCCAGAGTGGCCTGTTGCAGCATGACTAAGAGCAAGCAAGAAGAATCAGTGTCAGGAGCAGTCAAAGTGCTGCAAGCACAGAGAGCTCTCTCTATCCCCAACAGCCCATCTGAGTAGAGGGGATCAGCTCTACCACTTTGTGTTTTCATACCAAAAGCTTCACTTGGTGCAGCTTATCCTCTGTCTTTTGGGGTTGGGGAAGAGGCTGAGGCTGGCTTTACCTCTGTTTGACCCATATCCCAGCCCAGTGCATCAAGCGACCAAGGCTTTGCAAAGCCTCTCTGCAAAAGGGGGAAATGTTGAAACAGCAAGAAGATGCTTAACCTTTAGTGGTCTGTGAGCCTGGCTGCTGCTCCTGAACCCCACTCTTGCTGACATGACCTTTTCTACCTTCTGCTTTGACAGAAGGATCCAAAGAGGCTCCTTGCCCCCTTTCCAGCACAGGACTAAGCCTGCCCGTCTGGCAACAGAAACCACCACCAAGAAGGGACAAGCCCTGCCAGGACAATGAGCACGTGTTGCCACCCTGACATCCCAACAGCCCATCCCAGCTGTTGGCACTGGTAAAATTATTTCTATGTCTAGGATAGGCTGCTGTCTGGGGGACATCAGGCGCTAAGGGGGCACAGCAACTCTGGCACATGCTGAGCTACTGAACTGAGCTCAGTTCAGTGTAGCAGCAGTCCCAGCTAGACCTCAGCATCACTTGTCACCACCCTCACCCCACAGAAAAGCCACCATTGCCCTGACAGCACACAAACACCAGCCTCTTACCTTCATCTCTTTCAGTTCTGCTTTTTCAATGGGTGAAGGCAGTTACAGCCACATAAAGCAGTGTTATTTGCAGACCTTGTCAGGCAGTGCAGGTACTATGCAGATAGGCACCATATCCCGACAGTCACAACCCCATGTTCATCTCCAGCTGACCAGGCTCACTAAGGACATTTGCCAAAACTGTTAGTTGGCAAGTCTGGACTGTTTATGAAGGAGGTGGAGGCATTCAGTGACTCTGCAGGTCAAATGGAGGCAAGGAAATCTACCAGCACCCAGAAAGCCTCAGCACAGACCCAGAGGCACTGTCAGACCCCACTCCCCCTCACCATGAAGGCTGACCGCAGGACACAGCATCTCCACTCCTGCAAAGCAGGAATCAGCCCAAGGTGATCTCCTGAATTAATCCATCCTTAAAAGCCTGCAAAAACAGGGGCAGAGGTTGGCTCAAAATAAAGAGAAGTGCTATGCAAGGCAGCAAGGGGAGAGCTCTACTCTGAGAGCTAAGTGGACAGAGCAAGCCAAGCCACAGCACCAGCAGAACCCAGGCCAGTATCCACATTACCAGCACAGGCAGTTCCAGCCATTTTGGGGAGGAACCTGCCCAGCTCCACAAATGATGTTTTGGGGGACACCAACCTCTTTGAAGCAGGATGCTTAGTCTTCAGGTAGGCAAGAAGTTCCAGATTAGTCCCTACTTTCAGATGCACTCAGGAACTGCTACAGTGGGGCTACTGCTGGTGGAACACAGTGGCCTCAGACAGCTGAGCCTCTAAGCTCCAGCACCATAACAGCCATTCATCCAGCTCAGCTTCTGGTGGCCTGCGGGAGACCAGAGTCTCACACCAAACTGGACTCACCCTGCAGGGAACTACCATGTATAGTCCTTTGAGCAACACAAAATCAGAGCTGCTGCAGCACCAGGCAGACACCTTCCCACGCCCCAACGACAAGCCAGGCTGCAGTAGGGAAAAAGCCACAAGGAGGTCATTACAATTTTTTATTATAAAGTTTTCATTTTTCTCCATGGAAGACAAAAAACTGTGAGGCTACAAGACACCATCAGTGAAGACTATGCAAGACAGAGGCAGGCAATGGGCCAGGACAGAGAGGATCCCCACTCCCACAGGCAGAAGGGGTCCATCCCCAGCAGCCTTCACAACCTTTGCTCATCTCCCTACCAAATTACAGGAAGATCAGAGCTGTCAGTGGGAGTCAGCTGAGCAGCAGAGATAGGTCTGGGTCAGGCTAGTGATCAACTGAGAGGGACACACTTTGTTCTCTCCACCAAAGCTGCCAATGAGGTGGGACAGTGGATCAGGTGATGTAGCTGCTTTCTATACATATATATAATGTAAATAAAAAAAAAAACAAAACAAAGAACCCACAAAACAAAACCAACACCACCACTACATTAAATAAACCCCGCAAAAACATAATTTAATTCAAAGCAAAACAATCAAGTGGTAGCTTTTCCTGACAGGCCATCTGACTCTAGGAAGACTTCACACATTCCTTCTCCTGCTCAATAGCTGCAAGAAAAGAGAGGTCCATTAGTCTTTAGTGCTTTCTCTGAAAGCACCCACTGGACGAAGACTGCAGAGCAATCCAATCACTCAAGCCCTGGCACCCAGTTTTATGGTTTGACCCCAAGTAGGGTAGATAAAACAATTCAAGTCAGAGAGTGATGTTACACATACAGGTGACAGCAAGGTGGGCACCTGCTTTCAGCTCTCCTTAGGGAAGTCATGCCCAGAGGCAATATCTCAGAGCAGCCCCTCGCCCGAGACTGCCACACCCCAACCCCTCAACTCTCACAGGTTTTCGCTGGGTCAGAGCCTACTTACCGCGAACTGCCTCTCCACCGGATGCCTCGGCGGTGAGAAGCACACAGGGACATCCACTCCACCAGCCGCGGCCACCGCGTGCCTCCCGCACAGCCGAGCACCACGGCCGCACCCTAGCCGCGGCCAGCCCCTCCGCCCCCCGCGCCCGAGGCAATACTCACTCTCCTTGGAGGGCAGCGTGTTCTTCTCCTCCGTGTTGGTTTTCTTCAGCTTCTTCTTGTCGAATTTTTCCACCTCCGAAAGGTCTGGCTTGTCGCACATTTTGCCTGCGAGATCCACCCCATCCCCGAGGTCAGCCGGAGTCCCCAGGGATAGGGATCGGCAGACAAAGGCGTCCCACCCCAGCCCCCGCTGCGGACAAAACTGCAGGGCGGAGAGCGTCACCGACCCAGGCACCATACGGCTCTCCGGCTCCGGGCAGCCCCGGACCGGCGCTCACTTCTACTGGGGCAGATACCCTCGCCCACAGCACGTCCCCTCCCAGGACTCCTAGAGCCCGCAGCCCCCAGCCAGAGGCGCCCCAGAGCAGACGCTCCCCGCAGCCCCCTGTGCGCATCCTCCTCGCCGGTATAGCTCGCAGCGCCGCGCAGTGCAGCCCCACGGGCAGTAAAACCGGCGCCGTACCCGGTACGCTGCGGTCCTCTTCTTTCCCGCTCAGCTGCCCTTCTGGGTAAGTGAAACAGGCGCTGAACATTGTACAGCTGCATGGGAAGGAGAAAACCAGTGTATTTCATGACTGATATGTTCAGCACATCCAGACGTGATTCATATTTTTCTACCC
>JANHFX010010170.1:5163-25416 GCA_027560015.1 Chloroceryle amazona | reverse complement strand
ATGGGCTCTGGGGGGGTAGCACCCCCAGCACAGGGAGCAGAGGATGGGCTCGGGGGGGGGCAGCACCCCCAGCACAGCACAGGGAGCAGAGGAACGTCAAGGAGGTGACATTTAGCAGTAGCAAAGAGACGGTGGCAGCAGCGGCGCACACGGGTGGGTTATTAAAGGAGCATTGTCAGGTTAACTATCCCACTCTAACGACTTGGTTTGACGGTGTAGTAAAGAGATTATTAAAATCGAAAGAGTCTGAAGAATCTAATTTACTCTCCCCTGTCCAAGGTGTTTACTTCCTGCACTGCTCCCAGCTTGCACTATTAAACCAGACTAGTCCACTTCGCTTTTACAGATGGTTTCTGGTTGATTTTATTTTTGGACTCTAATTCTATCTTATTACAGCCAGCGATAAAGCCTTGAGGCGTCCCAACAGGTCATGGCACTCCTGTGCAGAGCACTATAGAGGCGTAATAAACAGCAGCCCACACGTACAGGCAGAAACAGCCTTTCCCGGGTGAAACCGAGGGCGGGGAAGAGACTGGGGCTGCGAGAAGACAATGGTGGTGACAACATACATGTTAGACTGTACATAACCACGTCTATTGTATTTACCATATGTTGTGAATACCGTGTATTCAATTACACTGTACGTTACGTGAATCACAGCGAGCTTACGGATAGCTACAGTCGCAGCCAGCTGTTTTCTTCATTCAGCTGTCAGCCACAAGACTCTACCATCACTTCAGTGGTGGCTGTTCTTAGAGGGCAGGCTGCCCTGCTCCAGCGTTCCCCCCTTACACCAGGTGTCACGCAGGGTGAATGGCCTGTTATAAAACCACTGGATGGGCAGGATTTCAGGTTTAATGAAGAACTGCACAAACCTGAACGAATTGGATTCCCAAACTCTGACAGCACCAGCATTTCGTGTCTGTAATCCAGGGTGGCACCAAGTTTTCACAGCGCTCACCACAGCAAAACTAATGAATTAGCATCTCCAGGGTTATCATACCATAAAACTGTTCACCAGCTTTCAGATATTGCCTGGAGTTCAAAACTTCCCTCCTTTCCCACCATACAGCTAGAGCAAGTTAGGAAACACAAGTTTGATTATTCTACTGCATGAAGGAGCAAGCACAGAAACAATCTGCTGAAAATAGGACATAGCTTCAAAGAAGAATAAAAAGCAGCTAAATTCCACACAAATTGCCTATTTTCTTACGGCATCTCCCGACTTCTGCCTCTTTAAACTCCACCCATCAGTGTTAATTAAGGAGGTCCTCACCAATGCTGCTTTCTTTCTCCATCTCCACAGATAGGTTGGCTTGACAGGGAGCAGGGGAAGAGTTGGTTTGTTTCCCTTCACCAAAGGTTAGAAGAAAGGCAGATGCTTCAGCAAACACACGTTAGCTCGGTGCCTGTGCTAATATTGCCGTGGTACTAACGTAGCAAACAAGGCTGAGGGCTCTACTGATGTGAGGAGCAAGGAAGGGAGAAGTCCATCCACAGAACTCTGTGGAAAAAAGAAGGTAAAAAGCAAACAGAGTGAGGTGGGAGGCTTGGAAGAATTCACAGCTGTATAATTAGGACAATTTTCTGCCTTCCACCGGCCAAGCAGCAGATTTAATGCCGTTGGTCTGAGGAGGACAGCTCGGAACACACGTTGGTGTGCGTGGTAACGGCTCAGAGGAAACCTCAACCTGCCCTGTTACCAGAGTTTAGTGAGTTCAGCCACAGCTACAGCGAGCAGCAATCATTTGGTTATGCATGAGCTGCTTCCAGTGTTGGGAGTCACTGGGAAGTGCTGGCTACTAATAAAACATTCAGTTAGGAGCAAATCTATTGCTGGGACCGTAAAAGCCAGTTTATTCACTTAGGCCGATAGCGATGGGCGTGAGTGGAGCGGGTTTGCTCGGCTAGGCCCACGATGTCTGACAGAAAGTGAAAATAAGGATGTTACAGTTGTTCTCACAAGCAGGCACTTAATAAACTATGCCATATAGGTAGTTTCAACTTACGCACCTGAGAGAGATGGGGAATGGGGACTGTGGTCAGTCCAGAGGTCATCTCTCTGCTGCCACTTCCTCCTCACACTTTTCCCCTGCTCTGGTGTGGGCTCTCCACAGGCTGCAGTTTTCCTTCAGGAAACACCCACCTGCTCCATCTTGAGGTCCTCCATGGGCTGCAGGTGGATACTTGTTCCACCATGGTCCTCCGTGGCTGCGCTGGAACATCCTGCTCCACCACCAGCATTACTACACTGCCTTGCTGGCTGCTCTTCCCTGAGCCCAGGCACTCATGGCAGACACATTTCTGGGCCTTTCCTCTCAGCCCCTCTCCAGACAGGAGCCTGAGTTAAATCCCTGCTGCTGGTACCAATCAAATGTCTTTTTTTTCTTTTGAAAACCCAGATCGGTCAAGCCAAAATTGCTGGGAGGAGATCGACACCTCTGGATTCAAAAACGTCGAGAAATATTAATACTTTTTCAATATTTTTCTTTCAATTTTGTAATTAAGATACTCAAGTGTTCAGGTTTTACAGTCAAACTGGAATAGTTCTAGTTTATCCAATGAAATGGTTCACTGACTGCTTTGCAAAACACAATTTTCCTCCACTCCAGGAACAAGTCGGTTGTCTCCCACCCAGGATGGATGTTTTACTAAACAAAAGCGTTCTTTATTCAAGAAGCAGGGGGAATTATAACTTAAGAATTTGTCCTAAGTATCCTCCTGTGTTTCTCTTTTACTTTTCCAATTCTCAGTGCGCTTGCCAGAGGAAAATGCAGACAGCTCTTCACTGGATTTGCTTTTCTCCGTCTGGATTGTTGCCAGAGCCTGTTTGCTTATTTCTAAGCTGGTGTTGTAGTTCTGTGTGGAGGAAGGGAGGGCAGGACAAAATTCATAACAGCATTCTCTTTGGGGTGCTGTTCTCATAATGAACATAAATTGCTCTCATTTATCATCTCGTGATGTAATCATATAAAAGCCTTCCCAGCTCATCCCTATAAGGTAACTGGTTTGCTGTATTGGATTATAATGACAAATGACAAAATCTTTTGCAGGACTTCAACCATTACCAAATTCTGAAAGGATAGTTACTCTGTAATGCCACCAAGGCTTTCTGATGGAGGTGGCCCAAGCTGAGAGCTGCAGCTGGGAGTACTCGGTGTGCCGATAGCTTCCACGTAATGTTAGGTCTTAGGGGAAAAGAAAACACCAGAGGGAGTAGATTATGGTTACATGTTACATCCAAATGGGAAATAAATCCAGGGGTTCCACTTTTGGATGTTTTATTCAATAAACAAAACCCAGTTGGACTTTTCAATATCTCAGTGCTCACAGGCTACAAGAAACGGGGAGCTGTCTGCAGGATTTGTGTGCTCTCTGTCTTTTGGAAGCTGAAAAATCCATTCCACTTAGGGCTGCCAAAATGTGCACAACTCCAGCAAGAGCTCGTGGAACAAAGAGGGCTCAGCGATGCAGAGACGTGTTTGCCATTTCTCAGGAGCTATTTTGAGTAGAAGGGATAGAAATCCTCTCTAGGGCTCCAGGACCAAACTCTCCCACTCCATGGTCCCCCAGAGTATCCCAGCAATTTAAAATTTGCCCTGGGCCATTTGCAAATAGGTAAGTACATAATTAGTAGCCACGGTGAGCTTGGGACGTTTCGTCTGCTGAGCAGAAGATTTGCCACATAAATGAACTGCCCTTCGGGGAAAATCCGGTACAGGCATTTGCACAAACTGACAAGTACCTGCACAAGTCCTCAGGTCAACAAGCACCCCCAAAGAAGCTGATGTCTGATTGTCTTCTGCCATCCACAGGTTTTTTTTCTGGAGACTTCCACTGAGTTCCATGGACTCTTGCCTCCGTACACATCAGTGCAAAAGAGGTGACTCAGCTTTCTGATATCATTGCTTTCTTCATTTAAACCCTCCTCTCTGTAAATGATGAACTACTCTTGAATGACTAAGAGACTGTTTTCTTTATTAAAATGAATAGTGACACATTTAAAATATACTTAATCTAAATCACACTGGAATACACAGCTCCCGTTGAAATATACCGAGGAAAATATACATTTCTACTCTGCCCTAATTAAGAATTCTGCAGGCATAATCAGCCTTGAATATACATTTGCTTCAGCTCCTCACAAGATTAAAATAAAATGGTAACATAATGCTGCTCTCTTATTACAACGTTGGCCTGAAATCAGCCATTGGTCCTAACGAATTTGGTGAACCTGACGTTGAGAATATTGTGGGAGTTTTTATATTGTGAGATGGGGAGAGAAGTAGCTGACACAAAGCAAGCTGATCCCTTATCACCCGAGGATGGAAACTGATGTTTGTGTATTCTCCCCCTGAGTAAACATAACAGCAGTGCTCTTGCTTATAACTTAGCATGTTTCTATAAAAACAACTGAACATTTTTTACTCCTGAAGGCTCTGCTTTGTGAGATGCCAAGCAGTGAAGCACTGGAAGATTGCGGGTCTTCTATGAAGTATCTCTCATCCCATAATATTCTGTCATTTTTCTTTCATGTTTTTAATGCCATGGTAAGCAGCACATTGATGACACTAGCAGTTGAAGATGTTAAGAACAGGAAAGGAGTGCCCTAGTACATCTCATCTGATGTTGGTCTGCTGCTACCCATCAGAAAATTTCATCTCCACTCCATTCCCTGAGTCCTTCAGTCACTAACTGATACTGATAACACGTCCCTGCTCAGTGGACATCGCGGACGAAAATCACAGGCACATAATCTTGGGGCTCAAAGCAGCTCTGGGATGTCACTCAGTGACCCCCATCTCTCTCCCCAGTCCAAATCATCTGTGGAAGTCTTGGCAACCTATTGTCTAAACGGCTCCAAAATGAAGATTTTTCCAGTTCTGCCGAGTCTTCTGTTCCTGAGCTTAAATGCACTGAAATGTAAATCTTCACAATGCCTCGGCTGAGTCACCATGACTATAGTTTATAAGCTCAGCACCAGAAAATGCTCCTTCTCTTAGCAGACACTCTTTATATACTTGAGAACCATTACAATCTCCATCCATAACTTTCCTGTACCTTAACCAAGTTTATTCAATCCTTCTACAGAAGTCACATTTTCCAGATCTCCAGTTTCTCTCCTCAGGCTCTCTCCTGCAGCTCCGTGGGAAGTCCACGAGGCCACAGTGGCGACCTGTGACAAACTGGCAGCCAGTTTTTGTCATATCACAAAAATGCATCAAAAATCACTGTGGCTGTTTCTGGTCCAGCTGATTCTTGCCCGTAAGGTTTGGATACGAGGACCTGTGCCGAGCAGTACGTGAAGCTCCTCATCAACAGACATTTTTAAGTCATTTTTACAAATTCACTCTGATGGTGCATATTTATATTTACTAGGAAGTAAAGGAGAGTTGGGGTCCAGGCAGCATGTTTCTGGATGGCTTTCCATTTCGGGAGTCCATGTGCTGCCCGCTCCAGCTGTTGTCACCGCCAGGTCCCAGGCTGTTCTCAGCACTGTACAGACTCCCAAGGGGTACGAAGGGGTGGAAATAACCTAGACATACACAGATCCCACAGATGCAAGTTGCCTGATGAGTGAAACTGCAGATTTTCAGGACACCAGAGTGCCTGTGGTGACACCGTCACCTTACTCTCCCGAATCGGCGCGCTTCCGTAAGGAATAGAAACGTGTTGCAGCGATTACTCAAGGTCTTAATATTTGGATTCTGAGGCATTGGGAATTCATGCATACATTCATCACTTTGATTTTGCTGCTTCAGTTATGAAGGAACACTTATCTAGGGATAAATTGCCCCTTATCTTTGGCTGAAAGCTCTGTACAAGAAATTATGCAAACCCTAATATTTTTTCTTAAAATACATCTACTTTTTCAACATCTGACTTTATGGCTGTCATACTTGTTTCTAGTAAGTGAGTATCTGACCTTTTTTAAAGGAGTTTTTCTTTTATCATAAGTAGTTTTTATGGTCAGTTTTATGATTATAATGTATTCTTATCATGACATTCAAGCAAATCATTGTCATTTTGTAGCACAAGTACTCCAGTATTGAAATTAACTGCAGGCTGACAAAAACTGTGTCTTTTATGCAGCTCTCCATGGTCTGTGCAAAGTATCCCACTCATGCCCCAGGTTCTGGCCCTCTTCCTTCCTGCTGCTGAGGGAAGGTTCAGGGATGGAGCTCCACAGCCCGTTCCTGTCAGACTGCAGACTTTGTGAGGCACAACCACCCAGGCATTTGCAGCGGTGATCTTCAGGACAGCTCTGACACGAGCTCAGCCCTGGTCTGTTCTTTCAGTGCCAACTGCTATTCAGCCACCAGCCAGATCAGCTGCAAAGTGTAGTACCAGTATCCCTGGAAACACTCCAGGCCAGGCTGGACGGGGCTCTGAGCACCCTGCTCTGGGTGCAGATGTCTCTGCTCCCTGCAGGGGTTGGGCCAGGTGAGCTTGGAAGGTCCCTTCCCACCCAAACCAGTCTATAGTTCTATCTTACAGAAAAGCCTTACTTAAAACTTGACACTGCTCGTTCACCCTCCTTGATCCCCTGGGACTTACGGGCAGGCAAATCCTCACGTTTGCTCCAGTCAGGTGCTCTCACTCCTTACAGCTTCAATCCATTTCTTTCCTCTTAGTTCTCCAAAGAAGGGAAACCAACCTGCACTGACCCCAGCATGCAAAATCCCAAAATCGTATTAGCTGCATTACTTTATTTCAGCACTTGGACTCTTTTATTTGGGTTTTTTTGGTGAAGGAGAAGAACAGTGCATATCAAACATGGTGCATATCAAACATAGTGCACATCAAAGAGAGAAAGGGTTGTAAGAAGAACTATGACCTTTGAGGGATGGGCATTTTGGGGAACACTTTGTCCCACCTCGAGAGACAGTTCATACTGTGGCTAGTGGGAGCAGACCCTGCAATACCTCAAGCTGAAAAACCAGTGAACTGAAGCTGTTCTTTCTCTCAGAAAGTGCTTGTGTCTGGAGGTGGATTATCAAATCATTTGGCCTTGATTCTGTAAGTGGTTAATTATGGTTGTTTAGGAAAGTGTATAAAAACTAAAGCAAATCCTGAATGTTTCTTCCTCTGACATGCTCCCACCCTTCAGCCACCAGACCTTTAGGGTTCTCCTGAAAAACTTTGCAGCCAGGCAGCTTGAGCGACACCTTCAGAAAATTATTCACAGCAATTCAAAGGTTTTTCCCAAGCGGTAGTAGCCAATATATCCATCACTGCCTACGACAGCTCAGGCTATTTTTTCCAGGCACATTACTTCTGGGCTATCAGATTGGATTTCAGTCTTCCTTTTCCTCAGCCGCTCACTCACTGCTGTAATATCCTCATGGGTTTACAGATGAAAACGTCCCTTTCACTTACACCACTGCAAATACGAGTGACCAGGAGTCTGCAAGCACAAAGCTCTTCCAAGCAGAAAGAGCTTCTAACATGAGCGACTTCCACAAAACACGCTGGCTGTGCAGGTAAAGCAGATGTTAGGCAGGGCGGATGGCAAGCTGCTGTTCCTCGGCAGCAGTAAACTTGAATTTTTCATCATTTGCCTGCAGGCTAAAAAATGAGACTGATACAATTTGAAAAACAAACCAAACCAAAACCACAAACTACTGTGTTTCAGGAACATGGATCTTTATCTGAGATTTTAAGTTCGGTGTGAGCGAGAGATGATGTGCACTTGGCTGACAATATTTTGGAGCTACTTTGAAAAAGTGGTCCTGGGTAGGAGAAAAACACTTTAGCAGCAGCACTAGCATCAGAACATGTGGGGCTATCGCAAGCTTTTATTAAAATCAGACTATAGAAATATTTTTCAGGCTTTGGAGAAAAGTTGTTCTAAGATGGCAACTTTTTTATTATTCATGTTTATTTATTTTACTCGGTGTAAAAGAACAGATCACCACCTTTAAACAGGCTCTTCCTAGTATCTTCATAGTGAGCAACATTTGTTTTAATCCTTTCCACATCATCTTCATGGAGATGAATGAACATTTCCATGAAACTGTGTCTTTGTATCACTACCGTTGCCAAAAACATTGAAGCTGAATTTTAAACGAGGAACAAAAGCTTTGCCATACAAAATGAAAGCTGTGGCCTGAATTTCTCAGGATCTTATTCCTATTTGGAGCAGTCCTTCTCCTTCAAAGAAGTCCGGGAAGGAGAAGACAATCCCAAGGTGATAATGCTGTGTGTGTCTAATCAGACACGTACATGTCTACCCCATTAAATATCCAGGCGTGCCAGAACAGTACGTGCTGATTCGGTTCTGAAAACTAATCTAAATCCAAAGCTGTGTGAGGAAAGACACATTTTGTCCCACCCCCAAACAACATACAAAGAAAAGTCTTCTCTGATATTTTTCAGTCTGACTGAAAGTCCCTTGAAGCCAATGAGAAAATGGTTATTTGCAGGCAGTGCTGGTGCAGTAGCTGTTTGAAAGTACAAGGAAAGAAAAAGCTGTCATAATAAAAACCAAACCAACAAGTAATGGTTGTTTTCTCATTCCTATGATGGCTGGTCTCAGGCTGTAAGAGTAATCTTTGTCAGACACCTCTCATTCAATTTGAGAGCAACGCTTTCCTTTAGATGCCAAGAGGAGTGTGCAAGCTGAGGGTGACCTCGCTTCCAAATCAGGGAAAAAAAACAAACCAAAGCTAATTATCAGTGCTGGACAAAGCACAATTTAGTTATCATCAAATTCTACGTGAAAATGCCTTTTTTCTTTTTTTTTTTTTCAATTGAAAAGTGTTGAAAGGACGGATGGGCAAGGGCTTTTTTAACACTTAAAGTGGTCTCCGAGGTGTTTAGAAGCAATGACACACGGACGCTTGTCAGCAAGTGGCCTAAGGCAGATCTCAGCGAGAAGATAAAGAAGCTTGACAGTTATAGAAGACCAAATATTATTTGAAACACTTTCAGGAATAAGCAAAATATTTTCCTAGTCTCAGAAGACATGTACAGAAAGCAAATCATGCACTGCCCTTCTTTATGATTGAAGAGTGTGTCTTCCTTAACAGCGAGGGATGAAGAAATTCTTCTCAGATCCGGCTGCTGTTTTTTCCACACAGTTCTACAGAGAACTCACATTTGTGCTGTTCACTCACAGCCCCTTTTCTGGTATTAATAACACCAACAGAAAGGAGAAGCACTGACCTGAAATGTTTCTTCCCCAGGCTGCAAGTAGTGGAGCCCCACATTCAGCACAGACAAAACGACCCGCACTCCTGCATGTCAACGGAGTGCGCTCCGGAACGGACAATAAACCCTCAAAAATTGACTCTGCAAGTGTCCTGACCATGTTTAGTCTCTCTGAAGCCTCTCCTCGTGATTTCTCATTAGTACAAGTTTAGGAATAAAGTTGTCCTGGTCAATAATGGCAGCAGGATGGCCTGGTCAAATGGGTGGCTTGGATGTGTTGAGGGCAACTGGGCAGAAGAAGCCTAAAGGCTGAATCATAGAATGGTTTAGGGCAGAAGGGACCTTAAGAATCATCTAATTCCAACCCACACCCCTGCCATGGGCAGGGACACCTCCCACTAGAGCAGGTTGCTCAAAGGCTCATCCAGCCTGGCCTTGAACACATCCAGTGTTGAAGCATCCACAGCTTTCCTGGGCACCCTGTGCCAGGCTCTCACCACCCTCTGCTGAAAAGGACAAAAATCCTTCCTCTCTTGCAAGAAAGTCTCCCTTTGTGCTCCGGCAGCATCACCAGGGCTTCTGGTGAGAGCAGCGCTCATGGTCAGAGCAGGAGCAGATCTTCCCACCACACCCTGGCAGGCTGCACGAGGAACATACCACATCTTTCCAGCAGGGATATCCAGGAGAGTCACAAGGGTCACTGAACGCCACTGCTTCCTGAGCTCCCCAGCAGCATCCCAAAACCTACCACCTTCAATCTTTGCTGAAAGCTGCTGCGCCAACAATATTCATTTGGGGAACACCAAGCAATCCTTCCAGCACTTTGGCTACGCTTCAGGCTGTCACATTTCAAGTGAGAAACGTTATCTGTTTAAAAACATAATAAAAAGTAATCACAGAGGGGATGGGGAAAGTAATATTCGTGAGGAACAATGAAAGTTGTTATTCATTTAAGAGATGCCCCTTCTTAAAGCTCCTTTTTTTTACATACCTGAGAAGAGAGTGTGGATGTCACCACGTAGTCCTGAAAATATTTCAGTATTTTTAAAGGTTGTATGGAAGACAAAACAAAGCGGCTGTAACTTTAAATCCTGATAATTTAAAAGATGTTTCTCTGTCATTATTATAACTCATAAAAAATGTATTGTTGCCATAACAACCGCCTCATCACATGTGAGACAGCCTGAAAAACTCAAGCGTTCTTTAATCAGCCAGATACATGGGCCCAAACCTGAAAATAATTCCCCAGTACATTCATGACACTTTCTTTTTTGTCAAAGGAACTTTAATGCTCTCCATTCCCTTTTAACAATCATTATTAAAACAAAAAAAAAATCTATAATCAAGAGTCTAATGGATTCTCTTTTTCCTCCCAGGCAAGAGAAGATTTGTGTCTGGGAACATCTTCCGATGGGATTGGCTCAGTGAATACATTCAATGTACATTCTCTTCACTGCCATTAATCTCCTGAGGCTCCACTGTTATCATTTAAATAACACTCAACATGAATCCCAGATGATGGCAGGACTCGCAGATGATCTCATGTGGCAGCCACGGCGTGTGTGTGAGGATCCTTTGGAGACAGTTGCATTTTCATGGACGGGTAACACGTCCCTGGGGCAGAGCACCC
Organism: Chloroceryle amazona; assembly: GCA_027560015.1. Lineage (NCBI taxonomy): Eukaryota > Metazoa > Chordata > Aves > Coraciiformes > Cerylidae > Chloroceryle > Chloroceryle amazona. The sequence continues at coordinate 14,633 of JANHFX010010170.1, read as the reverse complement.
CTTGCACTGCTGCAGAGCACAGGCAGCCGGTGAGACAGGCAGCAGTGCGGCCGCATCGCTCCTGGTTCCACAGAAGTCACCTCTGCAGCAGTGGCCACTTCATTCCTGCCCCGGACCTCCCAGGGAGTGGTTTCCTCAGTCTACAACACTCCTGGGATGAAGCCCCCAGCCCAAAGCCAGAGGATGGGTTTGCACGTGAAGTCCCATTCCCAAGCAGCCTAATCAGTGTCTGTAGGGACCTGGCGAAGTCAGTTGAGTTCACAAGGAAAATTTCATCCTTGATGAAACAGGAGTTTAAGTTACGTCCTCCAAATTTTAGCTTTTGCAAACTGTTTCCTTGGATTTTGATCCGCCAGCTCTCCTCTGCAACACAAACTGTGGGCAGTGTGCTCCATTTCATAATAAATGTCATCTATTCTTTCCATGCAGGTATTTTCTTCAACTCTTGCTCGTTTTCAGTCTTAAATCTCTTCAGTGACATTCAACAAGTAATTAAACTTCTCTTTCTACCATGTTTTCCTTTTATTTAAGCATGGCTAATTGTGAATTTCAACTTTGGAAGCGTGCTTTGAGTTTTGCAGGCCAAAGCATTTGCCTCAGACCCCACAGCAACATTGCTTTCTGCACATCTCTTGCTCAGTGTTTCCTGGCTGACCTTCTGCTCACAGTCTCTGGCGTCAGGCACCCAGACCGGCTCCGGTCATTCTTCTAGCATGAAGATGGAAGGGCCCAGAAATACGTTTCTCCTTCAGCTGAGATCCCGTCGTGTTCTGCTGCCACATCTTTGTTTCCACTCTTCCGCAGACTCTGCAAAACCGACCTCAAGAAAGGAGGAGAAAACAGGAAGGGAGTGCAGCGAATCTCTGTGGTTCTGAGGAATAAAGTTGTATCTGCTGGCAGAGGATGGCGGGTCCGAGAAATGGTGGGTCTGGTTCATTCTGGCAGTGCCTGTGTTTCCTCGGTTTCTCTGCAGAAGCAACGGGTAGGACCTGGTCCTTGGCGTGCAGCTGCCACGCTGGTAGCTTCCACCCACGGGGGAGGTGGGGATCAGACATCCCTTTGGAAAGATTTGTGGAAAAGAGGAAGAGAAAACAAGAGGAAGGCAGCAAGAAATCATAAGCGAATGCAACCCATGGGCTCTGGGAATGGGTGAGGACAGGGTCAGGAAGAAGGATGCTGGCCCAAGCCATCGGCAGATCGCTTTTCTCACGAGTCACTGCTAGAAACACACGCTGAGTCACGTGCACCTTCAACAGCAGTTCTAGGGGAGATGACTGATTGCTCTGAAAGGCCCCTCAGAACATTCATCTGCTTTGGGAAATACTTTAGGTCATTCAAGAAAAACACTCAAAATTCTTCCCTAAAGCCCAGCTCTCCATCCAGTCAGTGCTGGATTACAAAGAATGAACTGTTTATTTATTTTCCTCATACTCCTGTTAAAAGGTTGTATGTTAAACACAGCACTAATGAGAGGAAAAACGACGGTGTTGCACCTCCACCCCCACACGAATCCCTCCTCAACAACGTTCGTGTTAAACGTCGAGATCCTTACGCAACTGTGCTCCCGACTCTCTCCAGGCACACTGTGCTCGCATACTTAACCACATTTTCCCACACCAGACCTGCTTTCTGTCTCACCCACTGAATCACCAGCTGAAATGTCCCTTCTGGCCATGTTTAAAATCTTGATTATAATCCTTGATGGAACAGGGAAGTGAACAATCCTTGTATTTAATCAGAATAAATTAAACCAATGAGCTTTCCTGGCAGATTTATTGCTTTTCTTATGGATGAAGTTCCACCAGCTGATCCTATGCAAGCCGACAAAAAACTCCAGTCCTATATAAAGGGTGGGGGCCACAATGTTTTAATGGAAAACAGGACATTCCTGATACGTTCCGCAGCAAAACGGGGTTGTGCGTTTTCTTCACAGTTGTATGAGGACCAGCTAGGAAAGGTCCAGGGCAAGGTTCAGAGCTGAGACCCAGCAATGAGGTGAGAGACACAGGACAGTGCAGGGCGGGTTTAGCTGAGACCAGTTCCATCCAGCACTAGCAGACAGGCTTTAGTTCTCTGCCACCACATTCACAAAAGTGCCAGAGGCTGAGACTTTTGGCATCGCTGTGAGATATATACCCAAAAAAGGATCATTGTACATACGCATTTGGGACTACCCATGCGAAAAAGAAACATTTTCCACTCAAATCCAAGCAAATGTTGAACCACCTTTCCTTCTTCAGCAGGAGAAGGAGCTTGGGGTGGAGCTGCTTCTCTGTGATGAGGGGGGGACAAAGCTGGTTCCTCAGCTGCAGAAGAACCAGGCAGGAGAGTTCTCCTCCTCGAGCCCCCGGACAATTTCAAGCTCTGTCCTCCCTCGCATTAGTCTCAGGCTGTACCAGTGTTAGGGAAGGGTCTGACTGAAGCACCCTGTGCTGTTGCTTTGGTTTCTCCTACCTCTACAACCCCCGCAATGTCCCCGTCATGGTCAGGCTCACGCTCAAGCAGATCCTCAAATGCCTGCGGTAGTTTGGGCAGCGTTTTCAGTGTAGTTTAACTGTCTCTGTAACAATAGCAGCAGGGCCTGTGGCTGGGACAAGGACACTTCTCCATTGCACACTCACCTCACTACCAGAGACACATTTCAACAGCTGCCAGCGTCCCGGATTCCCAAGCTGTAGGTACAAAGACATAAAACTGTGGTTTTCTGTGCAAATCGGAAAATGCAGAGAAAGACACCAACATTTGTCTTCTGCACTTCTGGATAAGGCACAGAGATGCCGAAGAATGATTTTCAGTAACAGTTCAGAGCTGGCTGCTAGCAGAACAGGAGAAGGCATTTCCCAGCGTGAGGTGACAGACAGTCCAAGAGAGCAGCGACCACGCATGAACTTTGATGGGCAGCACTTAGCAACGGGACTGCAGATGGTGTAGCAATAAAGATAAATAAAGTTCCAAGCATGAAAGGCCATGGAAATCCCTATACCTGAGAAAGATGAGTTTCCCCTTGCAATTCTTTCTCCTTTTCTTCTGACAAGCCGGTGAAGTGTGGGGGGCCGGTTGTCTGCACGGGGAAGGCAGCCACTGCTCTGCAGTCCCTGAAAGGGGGGACTTGGGTGCTGCTTAAGGACAATCATGTGTCTGAGCCAGCTGGGCAGACTTTGTACACATCACACGCCTGCTTCTTTATCCTGCTTGGATAGGAAGGCATTCTGAACTGAAATTCTGCAGCTTTGTTTCCAGACCTCTTTCTGGTGTGCTTTTCACGAGACAGAAGAAGGGAAGTGCTTCATGATTCTACTTCTGAACTTTTGGTCATTCATACTCAGTCACTTTAGACCAAACAGTGACAGTCCAAGGACATGGACAGAGTTTCCAGCCATGCCTTTCGCAGCCCCTTCGGGTTGCAGGCACCTTGCTGAAAGAAGTGAGTAATGTTGTCTTCAGTCGTCGATAGAAGTTGTTCCAGACGCTGTCCTCTGGCAGCAAGCTGAGGCATCAAAGGACTTCTGGTCCAGTGGAGCTCTCACATGCCTGATAAATAAACAACTGGATATTGCTCAGCAGGACACTACCTCTGCAATTATTTTCTTCAGACTTTCTCCTCACCTCGTGCAGTAACAGGAGAGAAAAATCTGCCATCCCAAAGCACACCCAGACCCAGAGACACACAGCAAAGCGATGGTGAGAAACCTGGGCAGCTGCTTCCTTGCAAAATAATATTTGGCTACCGACATTTGACTGACATTCCCACAGCAAAGAAACAAACGAGTGCTGGCAACTAACATTTGTTTTTCTTCCTCCTGCATAGCCCTTTCAGAAGTGATAATCCTCTGGTAATTGCTGATGGATTCTTCCCCAGAAATAGGCAAGATGGGGCTCCAATAGAGCCCAATAGAAAAAGGAGAAGGGATTTGAAATTCCAGGGCCTCCTCACCCTCCTTTACCCCGTGTTTGCTGCTTCCTGGGCACCCCAGTTTCAGCGTGGCAAGCATGGAGAAGCTAATTAAGGAGGATCTTCCCAGCACGCCAGCCCTGACTGCCGTTTAGAGGCTCCCGTGATGACTGCAGGAAGCAGTTACCCAGAAAAGCAAACCTTGGTGGTTCTTCATTCTTAAATTCTGATTACATCTGGTAAACATTGTGCCCTCCAGTCATTTAATAATTCAGCCTTTCCACTCTGAAATAACATTATTGCTGTATGAAAGGTTACCTGGAGGGCCGATTCTAATTACTGAATAAATCCCGCTTTAAAATATTCAAAATTATTTCCAAATGTTTACCAACCACAGCTTTTACAAGGCTGGTTTAATTGCAGCGTGTCCATCTACCTTCATTTACTTTTCTGATTTAAACGCCGGGCGACTCCGGTTGGGGATTTCTGGATTTTCTGGAAACAGGTGGCTGTTAAACCAGGTTCTGGTTGAGAGGACGGTATTAATCAATATATCGCAGTCTGCAAGACACTTCAGACTTGAATCCCCCATTAAATCCAAATCTATCCTCACAAGACACTAATTATGAAAATGCATTCATATATTTCAGTGATATTAGTTACACATCCACATCTGCTGCAGACAGACAAATGACAAAACACCGCTGCGCGTCGAGCGCGGGCTGCTGGGCACGGGGGACGGTAGACGCGGCGCTGCTGGCTGCCACCTCTCCCAGCACGGTCTCATGGCTACACAGCTTTAATTGTTCCACAGCCGATGGGTAATTTCCAGGTACGCTTGTCAAACAGCAACAGATAAAGATCAGAAGTTAGTTGTAACTTTTCAGGACAAAAACCTCTGAGTTTTACAGTCTCTGACTGAGCAAATATCCATATGGACTCACTAGACTATGCCTTCCACCCTTCTGCATGCTGTTAATTTGTGTGATAAAAAGTATCTGCAATCTACAGCAACATCTCTATTTGCCAAAATCACAGAATCACCAAATCAAGCACGGTGGGAGTTGGAAAGGACCTCTGGAGATCACCTCGTCCAACCCCCCTGCTCCAGCAGGGTCACCCAGAGCAGGATGCAAAAAGATAAGACGCTTGCTTTCAGTGATTTCTTTAGTTATATTATTAAGATTTGCCCTACTGCTATATGGATAATAAATAATAATCTTTGCAAGGATTAGAAAAAAACCCACCGTGCCAGTCGTGTGGATTAATAACCCCCGGGGTATCTAAACAGGGGGATAATATCCAAGGTAAGTAAAGCCTTCTGGAGCCTTCCCTTCAGAACGAGAGCCATGCGCTAACGACAGTGCAAAGTTCAGCAAAGCCAGGGAGAAGGCTCCCGTGAGCTTCAGGAAGGATTGGTCAGACCGTGACAAAAGCACTCGAGTCAAACATAAACAGCTCACATTTGCTCAATGGTGGTAACCGCTGCTTTAAAAGATAAGGAGGTTTTGTGTCTTCTTAAGAAAGAAAAAAAAAAGAACTGTGTTGAAAGTGTGATGTAAAAACCTTTAGAAGTAGACCAACCAAACTGGTTTTCCACCAGGCTACTGGGTCACACACCTGTAACCCAAGGCCCTTGGCTCCCATCAGATGTGAAGTGTCTGTTCCAAATCACGAGGCGCTTTCCTCTTTCAACTGCTGAGGCTTTGCTCCTAGCTCCGCAATAACATGGGTGGTTTAGAGGGAGGTCATTTTCTTCACAGAAAAGAGGATGTGCTACAGCTCGAAACTCCTGACAAAAAGTAAATGACCCTGGCTGAGAACGGGCATGCGCTGTTCCAAAGTGAGCAGCAGCTATTGGACAAGGTGGTAGCAGACTCAGACAGACCTCTCCAAACGAGGACCAAGTGCAGCCTCACGGCAGCAGGGCTCTGCTGTAAGGAATGTTTCTATCCATTTCTTCAGGCATCACGAGCATGCTGGGTGCCAGTCTCAAGCCAAGGTCTCACCTGGGGTTCAGGTCAGGTTCACAACCAAGCATGAGCATTCACGGGGGAGCTCTAGGACAGACACAGGCACGGAATCTGACACCTCAACCTTATTTTCTTTCTAAATATGCCTTTGCAGAAGTCCTGAGTGACCAGGACACAACCTGAAAATGGTTATGGCCACTTCTTCCTCAACACAACTTGCCAGACAGACCCTCTGTGAAGTAAGGGGTAGAGAAGAAGGAGAATCCTCAGCCACCAGGAACTTCTCGGTGGAAAGCCTTTCTGGCTTTGCCAGCATGAGAGAAGCCAAAACTTGGGCCTTCTGAGGCCAATCATCATTTTAAGACCGCACCCCAAAGTGTTCACTGCTTTGAGCCTTCACCCAGGGAAACCAGAAGTGAATAGGGAAGGAGGGTGAGTGGTGCCTTTCAATGGCTGGGCAGTTCTGGAAGAGATTCCAAGCACTCTTTCACATACCTGAGGGTGCTGCTGCCACCAAAATTCTTCTTGTCTTATTCTGATGCTCCTTTGAACTTAGGAGGGTGAACAATCAGCTTCAGGACAAATATCATCTGACTTGTGAGGTTCTTTGTCTTCCAAAGAAAGCTTTAGGTTGTTTTTTTTTTTCTCCTGAAGAATTTCAGCCTGATGGATATTGGCAGTGGAAGGCAAGTTAAATAATGCATGAAGAAAGGGATGGACACCAGGAGTGTCAGCTCTCCTTTTTATACCCTTTTCCCCTGCAGCCTTTGAAACATATTTTATGCAGTTGCTTTATAATTCATACAATATATAAAGGCTAACCCTGCACGCGAGGCTCTGATGAATATACTGTGCAAATTCATATGCAAAGCAGATCCAGCCCTCGGGCCATTGGCACACGTCCAGCTGCAGAAGAGGTACCACCGTGTCAGGCAGCGTGCTGTTGTTTCTGGCAATTCCCCCCGACTTTGGGGGCGGTGAGAACAAGTGGAACAAAGAAAGGCCACGGGTCTTGCACTCCTTGACACCAGTAGGACAAGCACAGAGCAGTAACCTCGCGCTAAGCTGGCAGGACTTTTAGCTGGCTCCAGAGTGAATAAGGCTGCTGGTACTATTGGTCCTTCTCTTCAAAAACACCGGTAACGATCTGAAAGTGGTGCTGTAGTAGGACAGTATCTCAAAAAACTGATTCCGGAGGTGCAATGAGCAGCCAGCACCTCACACAGACACGGCTCTTGCTCAGAGCTACGCCACGACTACAACAAATGGCTGATCACAGCGCAGGACTCTTCTTCTTAGTCGCACATCTTGGCATCGTACACTCTGACAAAGAAAATACCTCTGCTTACTGAGAGCCTGCCTAACACCGGTGTCAACATGGGGCTGAGGGGGAGTACCTCAAAATTTTTGCTCTGGCACGATCCAAAGCCAACTGACATCATTGGAAAGCCTTTCACATTCCATCCTGACCTCAGACCTGCAATCCCCTCCAGCAGCCACAGTCGATCAGGTATTGACACACCCAGCTCGGTAACGTCGAGAACAATCAGCCTGAGAGAAGCAAGAACAACAAAAAAAAATACTTTCAAAGAACAGTTGCTACTAAAAACTTACTATTAATATTTTACCACTTGACTAAAACACCAGAGCATACAGCATATTATAACCCTGGATGGTGACATAAGAAATCCATTAAAATCCTAATTAAAGTGCATTCTGCATAACAGCAAGTCTTGGCAGTGCAAGTCATCCGCGAACGCTACGAAATGCATTTGAGATTTGGAAAGAACACGCACAATTCTCTAAAAAAATATATATATATTTATAACTTAGCTCAAGAGACAAGGACATCTAATAGCATTTGACTTGCCCAACATTTTAAGTTTGCCTGAAATTACACATTCATCATCTCATGTGGTCTATCAAGCTTGGGGTTCCTGCTAAACGGGCACTGTGCAGACACAGACAAGCCACAGCTCTTTCCAGAAGAGCTCAGCGCTTGTAGTTACGATCCAACAAATGCTCCCCACCATAATCTCTTTGGCATTAATAATTTACTACACCTAATGAGACTTCTAACATGCAGAAAATTAGACAAGTCATTATGTCTTCAAAAGATCGTTTCCTACCAGGTGAAAGTCAGAAAGCAGCAGACACAAGGTGGAGGGATGATGGTTCTGGCTTAGACAAACAGCTCTCTGACTCTTCTTTGAAGGGCATGAATTAATCATCTCCAGTTACCTCCGGTTACCTCGTACAAAGCCATCGTTGCCTGTTCCTATCCATACCTGTACGCCTCGGATCCTTTCCCCAAGTGTTGCACACCTGCCAATCAGCAGTGGTGCCACCGGAGGATCCGTTAAGGGCTGTTTGTTTGACAGGCTTCTTACAAGCTGGAAGTAGCTGATTTCCTCTCCCGGTTGCTCCTCAGCACTGAGCCCAGCTTCAAGTCAGCAAAATCACTCTTCTTAAAACACCCCCTGCTCCTCTCTTTGTCGGCAGCGGTTCCTCTTCCTCTACTCCAACGTGGGTGTTTCCCGACGCCCCGGCAGGCAATCCCCACAGTACTTGTCCTCCACGAGACCCTTCCTCCTGGCCTCCTGCGCACCACACCAGAGCTGGACTTAAAGGATCTTCACCCAAAGAGACTACCCCGAGACCTTTCCTAGGCAAGGCTGACTGCTTCAGATCAAAACCTCGGATTCAGAGTCGGAAGCTTGCTCTTGCTTGAGCCAGCTCTTCTCAGTCACACATAATCAGAAGTTGCTCTTGCCAGGTAAGGGCTATTTCCTCCTGCTGAAGAAACTCCAAGAAGATAGAAATCTCCTGCCAGAGTCAACACCCGTTCCTAAGCCTTGAGCCTCTGCAGATATGAGCTCAAACATCATTTCTCCTCTGGCTTCAAGAGCAGAAGCTGCAGCAGGCTGGTGAAGCTGTGAGCACGGTGCTGCAGAGCGCTCTCCACTTTGGGTCTCTCTTCCTCTGAACAGCAGCGAACTGGAGACATTGGAACTGTCGACACAGCCGAAGTGCAAAAGCTTCCAGAACATCTCTGAAAGTGGCAAATTACCCGTGCAGGAGAGACCTGGAAATCAGCAAAGGACACTGCGGGTGCGAACTGCAGTGGCTTTGTAAACCCGGTGCCATGTTCAGCTGCACAGCGGCCACAGCAGCCCAGGCACGTCTCCTGTCGTCTGGGCTCGGGTTTAGTTTTATTTTAGAGTGAAGCACACTCGATAAACCAGGTAAAAGGAAGCCGTGAGAAAAAAGAGAGTGTGCTAAACCAGGGCTGAGGCCAGCAAAGGACAGGTGCTGATGTCAGAACATAGGACAGGTTTAGAAATAATGGGATATGGATTTATACAGGGAAGGTTGAGTGGGGTAGGATTTTTGGGAGACCTTATTGTGACCTTTCGGTACCTAAAGGGACCTATAAGAAAGAAGGGGACAATCATTTGAGCAGGGCCTGTGGGGACAGGACAAGGGGGGATAGGTTAAACTCAAAGAGGGAGATTCAGGCTGGAGAGCAGGAGAAATTGTTGGTGCTGAGGGTGGGGAGAGCCTGTCCCAGGCTGCCCAGAGAGGTGGTGGCTGCCCCATCCCTG
>JANHFX010010168.1:0-90330 GCA_027560015.1 Chloroceryle amazona | reverse complement strand
AGCTGGATTCTGGTACTGGATTCAGGAACACACAGATCAGGATTGAAGGCAGAATGGACAGAGTCCTCCTCAGATGCCAGTCATAGAAGAAGTGAGAGCCAGAACCTGCCCCTTGTGATCCCTCAGATTTATACTGAATATGAAATATATATGGGATGGAATCCTTCACTGGCAAGTTTAGGGTCACCTGTCTTGTTCTGCAGATGCAGCCTTTTACTTTCTGCACCCCCCAGTGCGGCACACAAAATCCAGCACTGGCTTTGGTCTGCACACCAGTCCCTGGTACTCACTCTAAACATGGAGCGTTATCATTGCCAGCAGCAGACACTGCCTGTGAAAAAAGCTGCTATCTTCAGACAGCGCAGTTAGTGAGAAGAACTGAGCTGAAGAATAAAATCACCAGATAGGGTTAGGATTAGTTCTGTTCTCACTCAAACCAGGACATTATTGAGCAGGGACTCAGGCAGAATGAGTTCCCATGGACTCTCAGGTCCCATCCCTCTGGGTTTTAAAACTCACCATGCCTGAAACCTGTTTTTTGTTGAACATCCCACACAGCTTATTCAGGAGCCATGGGGCTGTTAGAGCCTGAAGGTCACATCAGCAGCCTCAGAGCCTGGAAGAGTACCTGAGTGCAGATGGTCGTCGACTAAACCTAGAGGCAGATTGTATCAAACCTACTTCCAGCTGTAGCCCATAGCCTGTTTGGAACTGTGGAAAGGAGGAGAATCAGACATCCCCTTTGCTGCTGTATGTGGTAGCAATTCTTTGCTTAACTGTAGCCATACAGGGAGGTAGCACTAGATAACCTCGAAAGGTCCCTTCCAAACCATTCTATTAATCAGGAGCACAAGAGGCTATATGTATCTTTGATAGTCTTCCTCTAACTGGGATAGGCATCTATGTCCCAACAGCAAGCAGCTCCTCAGCAGGACAGTAGGTGGAAAAAGCGGAGGCTAACTCACTTTTAGCACTGTGCCTCTTCTCCACCTTCCCACTGCATCCCCAAAATCTGAGATGCTGCCAGTCCCACGAGGTTCACATCTCCAGGGAAGACCCTGAAGACACGGCAAACTTCATGTGATTTGTTGAAGTAGTGGAAACAGCCCTGCCCTATAAAAAAAACCCTATCTTATTAAAATTTTATAAACAGAGTAATTCTGGTTCTGACAAAACAAAACAAAGTTGAAATGTTCTTTCCATAGGAAATGGAAATGCTATCCTGTGCCTTATTTTATCCATTCTAGAAATAACAATGTACCTGAAAAAAACTCTCACCTTTTTACTGCAAAGCAGCAGTGTTCACAGCACCTGGCTAAGCCTGAACCAGAGCACTATGAGACCCCTGCTCCACCCCCTCCTCCCCAGTTCCCCTCTACCTCTCTGCCTTTGTGGGGTCTCACACAGAGAGAGGTTGAGAGGGGAGGCTAGGGCTGTGCTGCTGAGAATGTCTCCCTTCAGGGTCCTGGGGTGCACTTCTGCCTGTGAAGGACACTTTGAAGTGCTGATCACTGCCAAGCAGTTGCCCTTGCCAAAGCTGAGTAACAGCCTAATGAATTAAGGAAAACCCAGTTTTAAAAGGACTGGACCTTTGCCACCTTGAATATTTCGAAAATCATTGTGAAAAGCAAGGATAACACATTGCACTGGTGTGAATGACCCCACACAGTGGGCATGGCAGCTGAGAGTCAGATTAATCCTCTCTGCTGGCAAGTCTGTAAAAGCCCAGCTTTTTCTCTCAGTGCATCTACTATTCTGACTTGCTTTTAGGGAAGCAGTGGTTTCAGTAGGTGTGCACACGGTCACTCTTTTCTCAGTGTCGCACACCACTAGCAAATCAGACTGTATGGCTTGTTTCTGAGCACCATCTGCAAAGGAGAGATGTTACACAAACACAAAAGAAGTCAGAGCATGTTTTCTGCCCTGGTTCAGGACTCACATCAGTGACAGCCTGGAAATAGTACCACGTGCTTGCCTGCCAGTCCAAAGTGAAATTAAATGATGCAATGTGAGGCTGTTTCCATCATCTGAATTTTCAGTGCTGGAAGGTATGTATTACTGTTTGCTACACATTGTCTTGGATCTCACCATTAGGCCTATGGGTATTTGAGGCACAACAGCGTTCTTGATTTGTGCATGAATGCACAGGAATGCAACTTCAGAAATCATTTACTAGATGAAACGTAGCACTTGCCTTTCCCCTTATCTTTAAAGGAGCAGTGTCAAAATACTATATTCCCCAAGGTTTGACTGGCTCTAAGAAGATAGAGGAAAAGTTGCCATATATTGCCTTCTGGATTTTGGTTTATCACTGAAATATTTAAAAGAATGCTTGATTCTCCAGGGCTCCAAGACCTTTATTTTACCTCTGAGCTGGGTGAAGAGGTCACTGAGGTTTATGTTGAATCAACAGCATCATGCAGCTTCAGTTGTATTACCAAGCTTAGCCTCCACAAAAATCTTTCCTTGGACTTTTCTATAATAAGTTGTCTGAGGGATAAATACAATCATTTCTGTAATGGGCATATGCATACGGCAACTGGGATCTAGAACTACTCTGGAGAATCATGCTAAAACCTAAGTTTATCAAGAAATGTCTATTTGGACACCTTTGCTGGGTGAGATGAGCAGGTCCACATGCTAGCTCATGAGAGGGAGAGTTGGCTTGAATGAGTTTGCAGGATAGCTGTCTCACATGCCAGGGCAGGAAGAAAACATTTCACAGCACCCTGACAGCAAACAGAAGACCCGCAGTAAAAGGCATAAGCAGCAAATATAGGAAGAAAGCAGGAGATAAAATGCTTTGGCAGTTTCTTGCTGGAGCAAGGAATTTGTTAAATGAACTCACAAAGTTAGACATAGTTGACACAATCTCACATTTATGCTCTACATGGAGTAGCAGAATCAGGAAATTAATGACCCTGGGTATTCATTTCCCTGGTGTGTGGCTCCTTGGAGGAGTTTCTTCCTTATCATGGATTTTGATTCCACAGAAAGAGATAGGTAGGACCTGAGTAACACTTGGAAGAACACTTGCACTTTACCTATGAGACAAATGTGGACTTTTCTTTCTATCTCTGTACATTGTAAATTCTCAAATTAAAATGTTCTCTGTGCCAGAATTGGACTAACAAGGACCACTCTTATTCACAGACAGATTTATTTTTGTATAAATGATTTTATTTCATCAAATTAATTAGCCAATTGTCTTATTAGAATACCATTTCTTAATCTTCATCCTAGTTTCAAATTCACAAGAGGATTTTAACTTAGAGGAATGGTACCTTTTTTAAAAATTGAGATTAGGACATGTGGGGCCTTGACTGTAAAAGTGCAAGCAAAAAAATCTTTATATAATGCACATTATGTTGAGAAGAGTGGCCAAGCGATCTGTTTTTCTCATCTGCTGACTGACTTAACAAATAATGGCCCATCTGTTGGCTATCTAGTGATAACACTAAACACTAAAAGTCTCACCTTGACCAGTGATCAAGCTGAAGAAGAGAATAGGTTCTTCATTCCTGTTTCACAGACATCAGTGTGAAGCTACTAAGGCAGATGCCAGAGAAAGTTTTAGCTGTTCTTGAAGTGCATGCCTTGCTGATTAATCTGTGATATATAGTGATGGAGGTGGGTGTAGATCCTCTCTCATAACTCACAAAGGTTATTCATCCTGAAACATCTGATGCTGGCTGTTACACAGGTAGGAAGCTGGACAAACTGAATGTCGTTCCAAGCCTAGTAACACTATATTTAAGTTTCATCAAACTCATGACTACTAGCGGCAGTCTTCAGCCTGCAAATATGTCTCCTGACAACACAACCTGGCACAGACAGTAAGTACAGATTCCTCCATGAACTAAGCTGACCTATCACTTTATTTTTGCCAGTCTTCATCTGGGATCTGGCAGTTGCTGTATAGACACGGGTATCAGACAATCCTGGAACACATAAAGACTCCCAATTTTTAATGCAGGGTGTACAATTACTGGATACAGTGAGTGCACTCTGGTGTTTTACTGATGCAGAGCACTGCTGATGATTCAAAAAAACACTTAAATCCCCAAGCATTTCTTGGGTTTGGGCAGTTTTCTTCCCTCCTTCCAGCAGTGGTGTTGAGCAGACCCCTTGGTGGCATGTGCTGATGTGTCCCAGCTTTTCTGTTCACTCTCCACAGCTCCCTCCTGCAGAGCTGTGAGCCACACAGTCACCTTCATGGCTGCTACCTCCTACAGTGGACTGTCCTACTCAACCCATGCATAGGTTCATGGTGGTTGGGTACAAGGATCTTGGGAAGGGTTACAGCAGCATTGCAGAGAGCAGAGATGGGAACTGTTTGGGAGTTAACTGCTGAAGATAGAGGAGTAAAAAAGGTCTAGTTTTGCAAACATGAATGCTGTGTATTAAATTCCTTTCCTCACAAGCCTGTGGGAATGACCACCAGTGAAGGAAGGCTTAGCTGGCCTTTTTAGGAAGATGCCTCCATCAGTGAAATACTGAATGCCAACATGGCAGCTGGTGCCACAGTGTCAGCACACCAGTGGTGGTGCCCGGCTTGTAAGCAGGACCCTAGTAACTACAAAGCTACTGGTGGGTGCATTTGGGTGCATCCTCCATTGGTTATAGGCAGAGAAGATTAGCAGTGAACCAAAACTAGCAGAAATAACAGGACATTCTGTGTTTACCTTCTGTTTCCTCAAACAATGCCTGTCTATGACTGTATTTCCAAGCTGAATTATTTCCATCCACAGCATTCTTTTTGTGTGTAGGTCATGGAAACAGTGGTCACTCTTGGCCTGTTACCACTGAAGGAGTGAGTGTAGGGCCATGCTGCTGCTGCCAGCTGGCCTAGATCACATACCAAAAGTAACAGTCCCCGCCTTCTTCACAGGAGGTAGCAAAATCCAGGTAGTCAGCACTAAAACAAGCAAGCAAAAAAAACCCCAACAAACACCTAGCCCCAAAATGCATTACATCCCCCCCAAACCTAAAAATATTTTTATTAGAAAAATAAGAGTTTTCCCTATTTAGTTGTGGGGGTTTTTTTTGTTGTTGTTGGGTTTTTAAATTATTTTATTTTATTTGTTTGTTTGTTTATTTGTTGGTTTTGTTTGTTTGTTTTTATTCTTTCATGATTACTTTTTGCCTGACAGTTTTAATTAAGGGCAGAAACACTTGGTTTGTGCTGAGTGTCCCACATGGCAGATGCATCCAGCACTTTTATCTGTCCTTAATTCCATTTCCATGGTGTTACTCCCATTGTTCCCCACAGTGTATTGAGGTTTTAATCTTTTGCTCTCTGATTGCTTATTTGTTTCTGTATGGACGGTCTTCTTTCACACAGCTGCAGGCTTTGTTGTAGGCTGCAGCAGGCCTTGGCAGTAATTGGATTTCTCTACAACCTATGCTGAGCAATCCTTTCTGCAAAGTCATGAGGACTATTTTTATTCACAAAGGCTACAAGAGTTTTGTTCTTTCTAATTTAATCAATGGTTCAAGACTGTTACATAAGCCAACCTCTTTGAAATCTTTTAGACCTTGTTGATATAATATTATTCCACCAGTGTTAGAAGCTGGCAGCATGAAGTTACAGTGAAAACGGCATCTAGGTTTCCAAGAAACCTCCAGCCTCTATGTTGGAGCAAGGACTCACTAGATAGGCAAGCACTATCAGCTTAATTTTTGTACAGCTGTTCTTTCTGCAGCCCCTTCCCTTCCCTTCCCTTCCCTTCCCTTCCCGATTTTTTGCCTTAACTCAAGAAGGAACACACTTCTCTGGGAACACTTCCAACCTTTCTTTGATACCTAAGAAGGGTTTGTTCATTTCTCTTGAAGTTGAGCAGCAAACAAAGGATACCTTTTTGTGCCTACTTCTCTTTTTTACTGTTTAAGTTCAGAAACAGTTGTTTGCTTGAGATTTGAAGATTTGGCGCTTTCAAGTTCTAGATGTATCAGCAATGCTAAGCTTGCTTTTTTGTTTGTTTGTTTGTTTGGTTTTGTTTGTTTTGTTTTTCACAGAGCAAATACCTGTTTGTACAAGTATCTGTGAGGAACAGATATTTGTACAAACACTCACACATGGGAAAGTAGAAAATGTGTGGTAGGAAATCCTGCCTTCCAGTTGGTTTACAGATGTTTGATAAATAGCTCAAGACATAGTCCTGTCACCCAGCTGAAATACATTGTCCCTTTGGTTATTAGAGTTTAGCTTTGCAAATTGCATTTCACGAGTCCTACTAGGCATCCAATACATGTTTAGATATACTCCATGAATACAGGTAGATAGGGAAAAAACATATTCCTGAAAAAATAAATAGTTCTAAAAGAAGTAATAGATGCATAAATAGACAGACATATAAAATCAATTTTATAGCATAGGAAAAAAATGTGAGTCACAGAAATGTGTTCAATTCACTATGTCAAACAATGACAGATTTTACTGTCACCTTCCCAGACACTAGCTGAGCGCTACTGTGAGTATGGATTGACTTTATTCATGTAATCAAAAAGGGCTTTTCCACAGGGACGCCTTGTCCTTTCAGAGCACTGATTAGACCAGAGCATTTCCTAACCTGAAATGACTTACCAAGACCTGTTGATTACTTTTTAGTCACTCCCTTTAACTGGTTTAAAATGGTATTGTAACACCTTAAAGAGTCCTAGCTGGCTCTATGTCAGGTTCTCTGCTAAGCTTTAATTCCCCTTTCTGAAATATTTGGGATGATGATACTTCAAAAACAAACAAAAGGAGAAAAAAAAAAAAGGAGTTAAATTGTTGACTTTGATTTTTCAAGTCTTCACATCAATGGGAAACCTAATGCGGGAGCGTTCAGGTTCAGAGGTCGTGTGACCTAGACCTGCTGGTTGTGACAACACTGCATTTCTCTTTGCCTGGCACACATGTGGCTATAACAACTCACAGTTATACCTGTTCAGTCCATCACCTGCAGAAGCCTTGAATGTGTGATTTTCTTCACGCAGTATGTAAGGTGTGCTCTCATTATGGCTGTTGTTCTGCAAACCAGGACATTGAGCATTAAGGGCACCCCTGTACGAGCCGTAAAGCTGACCAAAACCAGCCACCTTGAGTGTTCAAACATGATCAAAACATGCTGACAGGTTAGTATATACTTTTGGGCATTATTTTTGGTTTTTCCACAGCTGGCATGGACTCTACATATGTGTGTTGTCTGCAGTCTGACAGACTTGCAAGTGTGTGGTTACACTGGGTTTGGACCAGCTGTGCTCTGCTGGGTATTAGGGCTATGTACAGACTTGTTGCTGCTTGCCTGCAGAGCAGCAGGCCGGGGGACAGATGGGCTGGTGAGCTTAAGGATTCCAGCCCCCAAAACCAGCACCATTCTCCTTAAAGCTGGTGCTTGCTGATGGTAAATACAAGGAGTAAGGGAGCTATGATGAACTCCCAGCTGACACGTCTGTGAGAATCTCTGGACCAGGATGGGTGTAGTTCTGTGCCTCACTTGCTGGTTCCCCTGTGACAGCCTCAGTAGTTTAGCCCTGGACCTAACTAGCGTGGACACATGCAGCTGTCCTTAGTCTTGAATCACCCAGATGGTGACTCATTCAAGAAACAGGCATGCTTCTGCTCTATACCTACACACCAGAGAAAGAAAGGAGGGCACTGCTATCACTGAGTTTCACACTGACATTTTTCATGGACACTGAATGAAAAAAGAAATTTGGAAGCAAGTTGATGCCTATTACCCCTGCAACAGACACAATTT
Source organism: Chloroceryle amazona (assembly GCA_027560015.1). Taxonomy (NCBI): domain Eukaryota; kingdom Metazoa; phylum Chordata; class Aves; order Coraciiformes; family Cerylidae; genus Chloroceryle; species Chloroceryle amazona. The sequence continues at coordinate 82,585 of JANHFX010010168.1, read as the reverse complement.
ATCCTAAAGACACACCAATACCTCCCATGCCCAGATCTTTGTATTCTCTGATGATTGATGCTTCTACAAGGAAAGGTTGTTTCTACTGAAATTTTCTTTCCAGGTGGATTCTCTTGAGATATAAGGTGCATCACAAAGGCACTTCTGAACATCCTGTGAAACAGTCGCTTTATTGTAAAATTAATATCATAAGGTAAAAAATTTACATTACATGTAGTTCAGCTCTTGAAAGAAATGTACAAACCATGTTTCATTTGCAGAAGGGAAAACATAAGCTACAAACTGAGGGCAAGACTGGCCAACTGGTTGAGGAGTGCTCAGCTTGTAAAATATAAGTGAAGAGTCCTTCAGTATTCATATCCTGGGTATTGTTTCAGTTCAAGGATCACACAAAAAGAAACATTTCATTACTAATTCTACCTGGTAGATTGTACATCTCTAGGCTTTGGGGTTTTTGTTTACCACAGGTGTTTGTTATTTAGGCTGTAAAAGTATCTTGTAAAAAATGAGGTTGGATTATGGGGTTGGCAGATGACAGTATTCTGACCTTCTTCTTTTACAGGCCATTAAAAGCAGTAGATAAGGGTCTAGGTTCTGATAGGCAGAGATCTCATAGCTTCAGAGCTTTAGGAAATGAATCATCTTTTCAAATTAGACCAGTTTCAAAGCAAACTGACTACATGGAGGAGGCAGCTTTGGCTTTAAGCTTTTAATAACATTTGCTTATGTACTTCGGGTGCTTTCACTTCAAAATCCCAAAGTACTTATTCCTGATTATTGCATTCAATAATACTATGAGGAAGGAAATACTTACACTACAGGTGCTGTTTAAGCACAGGGTTTATTTCACTTATTTCCACATCTCATTTTGTTTATCATCCCTATGAATCTTCTATACAGCGCATTCAAAAACTGTCTTGCTCAGATGCCAACAAAATGCTGGGAAAATTTCCATTATCCAATAGCAAGGCTGCAGATGACCATATAAAGTCAAAGTGTTTCCACTAAAAGTAGCAGCCTCAATCTCCCTTATACTTTTGGAGCAAAGAGGCTTGGCATTTAAAAACACATGGCATCAGCTCTGAGAAAGTTCAGCGTAATTTTCTAAATTGAACTACAAAGGAAAAACTAAATTCCACCATTTCATTTAATTTTAACATTAAATTCTGTGTTTAGGCAAATGGGATTGGTTACTTTACTCAGCATTAAGCTATAATTTCCAAACACCTGCAAATGTGGAGAGAAGGGAGTGATATCAAGGGACAGCTTCATGGATCTTTGTTTCAAAATACAAACATTCTGTGGTAACATTCCGTGGTAAGCATGGTCACAATACAAATTGTGGTTCTGCCATCTGCAAAATTGTAATAATATTTACTTACCTCAGAGAAGTGTTTTAAAGATTATTTAGTAAAAATCTCTTTGGGGTTCAGAAAATATTAAGCATTAGTTATTACAAACTATGTGCTAATTTACTGTAAACTGCAGTAAAGCCTGAAGTGCTTTGTAGGAAATGCTCACTGTGCACTTCTGTAGTTAATTTTGGATAACACTATCTACATAAAAGCATTGGATAGTAAAAGAACCACTTATAGCTTAGCGCCTTCTTTTTAAACTATTACTTGTTAGCTCTGCTAAACATGACAGTGATTATTAAGAAATCCAACTGCATGTCAAGTATTAACCCCCATACTTAGAAGATTTATGAGAGTTATTTTCTTGCTAATTCTTGCTTTCCAAGCTCTAGTTCAAAAAAACTTATGCAGAACTCTCCCTGCAGTTAAAGACCATGATAGAAAATGGTGACAGAAACTGACTGAGGAAACTATTCTTTCCTACAGCTCCAGCTCAGCAAACAGTGAGCAGGGGACCATGTCCCTCCTCATTATTACAGCGTTTAAGCATGTGATTAACTTGCAGGATGTGCTCCACTGCCAAAAGCACATGCATAAAGGCTGTCTTGGAAAAGGACCATAAATAGACAATTTGTCAGCACCCCTTAGACATGTTGTTTGGATTCATGTAACACCTCAGCCAAAACACACAGTTGTCTGCTAGCTAGTGGTGCCTGACCTCATGCCAGTGACCACTGTAGTGGTCCAGCCCTCTGCATTATGTGATCATTTCATAATATATGCAAAAATTTCTAAAAAGCATTCCCTTCCTTCCCAAGCTCTCATGAGATGTGGTTCACTATGAGTGATCCCCAGCTTTCATTCAGTGATCTTGTATAAATGCTTTTCTTCATGATGTTCAGAAAGGGCACATGTTGTCTTGTGAGAGATTTCTGATGTTGTGGATGCTGAATATACCATCACTTCTGCATGAAGCTCTTCCTTGGCTAAAGCAGCTAGTCCTTAGGTGCTTTGTGAAGAAGTCTGGGCATCATACTTCCTAAAACTTTGTTTACGAAAAGATTCCCTGAAATGAAATGGATCCATAAATAAAGGTGGCAAATGAAAAAGAATCCAAGAAATACCTGCCTTGTGAAAAGGAGCAGCTGACAAATCATCACTTAAAGCGTGTTATGTGTTGTCAGGTTAAAGGCATATTCCTTCTTGTGCTCCCACCACATACCGGACACAGTGGATTGGTGAAGAAGTGTATATTCTTAAGTAAGGAACATAAATTAAGACTCTTCTGTCTCAGTCATGGAACTAAAGTGGATTATGTTATCTGGGAATGAAAGGATCACTCTCACTTCATGCTGGCTTACACCACATGGTGCCATGTATTTAAAACAAACACACACCTTTTCTATGTCCTTCCTGGCTTCAAATGTTGAAGAAATGGCAAGATGTTTCAGGATATTTTCCTTAGGGTGAGGGGGAAGTCTTCTCTAATGATGCATTAAAATGATATAAAACCTCTACCCCGGGAATGAGACGCTTGAGGAATACAGTTAATACACCATTCAGCTCCAGTGGAAGTCAGCAGACTTTTTTAATCAAGTGTGAAGTTGGCATTGTATATTATGGCCTGTTTTCAGCTGTCAGTAAACCTGCCTTTCTTGTAACAATGTCATCTTTCTATATGTAAAGGATATAATCTTGCCTTAACTGTACCTTGTGCTATGGACTTTCACTACAGGTTTGTACAGCTCAGGAATCTTCCTCTCAATCATGGGCCTAAGGTTCTCCTTCAGCTTCCCGTAGTTCTTTCTGAGCTCTGACTGATATTCCCGCTGGTCAGCAGTAATGAGACGCTTGTTTTTCTCCACTGCTTCACCACACCTAGGTAAAAGGAAAGAAAAAAGGCATGGCATGTATTACCTGATTCCCTTAAACTCAGTAACTTTGTTCCATGTTTTCTGAAAGGCCAAGGATTCAGTTCCTCTGGACTAGGTATTGCTCTAATGACTTTTCAAGTCCAAAATCATAAGGAACTAGTAAGAAATCTCTCTCTTTTCAAAGAATACAAATTGAGGTGATATTTTAAAGACATTAAAAATGCATGAGTGGGCTAATAAAAACGCAATTTTAATGCCTGCAGAACACTGAGCTACCTGCCTACTTACTATAAGCAGATGCAGTGACAACAGCAGAGATTAGATGCTGCGTCTTCTGCATAAGGCTCATTTTTATTTAACTCAAACTTATCCTTCACCAATTACACTTTGTTTGGACTAAGATGATGAATTTCTTGCTATGTGAGTTTGCTTAAGATTTACTAACACATCTAAAGCAAAGACCATATACGTCTATCGCTACCAATGTGTCTGCTTGACAGATGGGGTCAAATGTTTCGGTTTTAACAGATTCCTACATAAAAAAGTCATTTTATTAAAAGTAAAATCAAGGCAATAGTCTGAAATGCCCAATTTCTCTAAAATGTCAAAGCAAATGGAAGTTCTTAATTTCTACATAATTAGTTTGAAGTGTCAAAATTTGCTCCCACATGGGATGCAAAGCCTACCAAAGCACTGACTGTGAAGCACAGATAACAAGTATGAAGCAAGCGTCTGAAGCATGAGATTCCAGGATTCATGATGCTAACTTGCACAATTAATTACCCAGTTTATATTATTGTTGCATTATTTCGATTATTTGTTTTATTGATGCAATTCAGCATTTCAATTTTGTTTTACTGACCTCATTATAAACTCTTTGAAGCACAACCGCAGCTTGTTGTGACGTCGATAAAGTTTGGGGTCCGCTGGAATTTCAGCCAGGAACACTTGTGCTACCTCTAGCGGTCCCTTATAGGAATAACACAGGAAAATGTCAAAAACACCTGCTTAAGACTGAAAATAGACCACACGCTTGGTTAAGTCGTTTATTATTTCATGAGCGGAATTATAAAAGAAAGAAAACTATTTATAGTGACCATAACAGGATGGGATTTTTTCTCCTCTCCCACCCCTCCTCCCCAATTTTTCCTTTGTCAAGCAGAGTTTTTGCCCATCATATTTTATCCTCTCCTGGTTTTATTTCTCCTCCACCCCTACAAAAAAGGGAACAGACAAATTCTACTTTGCAGAGAAGAGCTAGGATAGCTCTAAAGCCAAACATGGTTACATGAGAGAAACACAGCTACGTGTGATGTTACAAGACCCCAAAGGAGTTAAATGATCCCAGCGCATAAAGAAGCACTCTTTCCAAAGTTTAGAAGGTGTTCCTTCACACTAGAGGCTTTGGCTGATGAATAGTCTAGAAAATCTGAGAATATTTAGGCTTTTGGCAGAAAAAAATTGTGCATATCGCCAAGTTTACTCTTAGTTATCCTTTTTTTTTGTGGGGGGGTGGTTTTTTTTGTGTTTTGTTGTTGTCTTTTTTTTGTGTGTGTGTTGGTTTTGTTTGTTTGTTTGTTTGTTTTGCTTTTTCTTTTTTTTCTTTTTTTGTTATCAGGCATTTTTATCTTATAATTATTGCATCTCAACTTTCTTTTGGGACACTCAAGTCTTGACTTCATGTGCCAAATGTATACCTAATGAACACTATGCAATGACTAAATATCAAGGGATGAAGTTTGAATGCACACTGTGACTAAACATATCTGACTAGTTGTGCTTCTTCCAGTGCATGAGATGAGAGTGCATAAAAACCCAACAACCCAGAAAGAGTAAAGTATGCATAAACTCATAATTTATCTTGTTTGGATCACTTACCTGATTTACAGTGGCTCCAACTGAGCCCTGCAAAACCATCTGGAGCATTTTGGCATCTGGTGGTTCTTGGTTGGTGGCTGCAGTTAGTTCCTGTGTTTTTTTCTGCATATCTTCAATAGCAACTTCAATGGGGGTTAAAATGAACTAATGGAAATGAAAAAAAAAGATGTTTCATTATCTGAACCAGTTGCCTTGTTCTAAAGCTGGCAATACCACTATCATTCTCCTGCGCCAAAAGCAGTAGTTGTGAAATCCAGGAAGGCTGTTCAATCTAAATGTTGCCTTGCAAGATGCTGCGTCTGATCCAGAATTCTTTGACGTCTTATCATTGCAAAAATAGGATGTGGATCTGATTCCCTGTTTGCATAAATTAATCTGTTACTGTTCTGTTACTAACTTCATGTCTGAAATGTTTTTTCTACCTACAGAAAGCTTCTTTGTCTTTAAACCAGCTCTGAGCCCAATGTAGTTCTTTGGCTGTACTTTATCAGCTAGAAGTATAGTCATAAAAAGAGCTCCAAATATCCTCCTACATAGCATTACAACCAGGAGGTCAGAAGAATATACACACACTACCCTCTCTTCTCCATAGTAAATACCAATCTTGCAGCTGTCTACCCATTCTGTGCAACTCCTGTTTATGAAAATAATGTGTCCTAGAAATGTGGTCTTCTTTTTCTCTGCCAAGGAAAAAGAATTTCTGCCAGATTTGAAAATCTTCCCACCCTGAGACTCATTCAGCACCTGAGAAATTAGATCTGTCCTCAAAACCCCGTTACCTCTTCTTTTTGAATGACGTTGATTCTAGTTTTGATGTAGGGGAAAGCATGCATTGTGGTTAGGATGGTGTTCCTCTTGTATTGCTCGCTAAGCTCTCCTCTGGGACGCCCATCCATGGTGAAAGGCGTAGTGTACATGAACCTACAGAGGTTGAAGTTCTTCTCAAAATAGGTTACCCTGTCTTTCATCTCATACTCATCGAAATACGGCTCCACAAAAGTAATTTGTATGTATGCCTGAGAAAAGAAGGAAGAACCATTACAGTACTTTACAAACCAAGAAGTGTAAAAGGAAAGGCATATGTGAAATACCCCATAGTTCACATTTGCTAAGCACGGTCTGGAAAAGCACAGAGCTGCAAACCCTTCAGGGCTCCTTCTTTTCTTCAGAGTTGACAAAATTTGCCTCTGGTGAGGGCACAAATTAACCTTGGGGATCAGAACCAGATCAGGGACCAGAGATCAGAACTTCTAATTTCCACACTTTGCCAAGCTACCAAACTAAGCCTTTCACAGAGGGCACACAGACAGAGCCAAGTTAGGGTTGTTTTTTTGGTGCTTAATGTTTGATCATGAAAGTTTTAAGGAGATCCCCTTCTCTTCCTTTCTCTTCTGGGACAAAGCACACATCACTCTCAGTAATACTTTCTGTACCTTATTTGGATCCAGCTTTCTTTTGTCTACAGGAGCAGAGTCCTTAATCACTTCCACAGCATCCTCCCCAAAACACTGGCCATAAAATCCCTGTAAGTGAAACAGAATTATCCTGGAGGGTTTTTAGTCCTTAATACAATGCTAATGATCCCTATGCCTCTAGGAAAAAGGAGTAACAATGACAATTTCTGGGCTCTGTGCAGTCAGCATGCTGCTGCATGAACCACATTTGGCAAGGGTAAGGCATCTTCTGGCAAAGATCAGTGTGAGTTGCTCACAAAAAAGCAGAACTCGGGGTAAAGTGATCAGAAGGAAACATTACAGTTCCATGAAAAAGCTGAAAAGATACCAACCCTAATACCTGGTATGCTGATCTCAAATCATACAATATATTGCAGGCATGCCATAAGATATATGGCCTCCAGAGAATGGCCTCATTTTCATCATTACACTGTGGAAATGCACATGCACTTCGGTCACAACAACCCCAGGCAATGCTACAGTCTTGGGGAGTAGTGGCTGGAAAGCTGCCTGGAGGAAAGGACCTGGGGGTGCTGGTGGACAGCCAGCTGAACAGGGAGCCAGCAGTGTGCCCAGGGGGCCAAGAAGGCCAATGGCATCCTGGCCTGTAGCAGGAATGGTGTCATCAGCAAGAGTAGGGAGGTGATTGTGCCCCTGGACTCGGCACTTGTGTGACCACACCTTGAGTACTGTGTCCAGTTTTGGCACCACAGTACAAGAAGGACATTGAGGTGTTGGAGCAGGTCCAGAGAAGGGCAACAAAGCTGGTGAGGGATCTGGAAAGCATGCCTCATGAGGAGAAGCTGAGGGAACTGGGGCTGTTTAGTCTAGAGAAGAGGAGACTGAGAGGAGACCTTACTGCTTTCTACAACTACCTAAAAGGAGGTTGTAGCAAGGCTGGTGTTGGTCTCTTCTGCCGGATTACTAATGATAAAATGAGAAGAAATGGCCTTAAGTTGCATCAGGGGAGGTTTAGATTGGATATTAGGAAGAAGTTCTTCACTGAGAGAGTGGTGAGGCACTGGAACAGGCTGCTCAGGGAGGTAGTGGAGTCATCATTCCTGGAGGTGTTTAAAAAACAAGTGGATGTAGCACTTGAAGCTGTGGTCAAAGGGATAGAGAGATGTTAGGATGAAGGTTGGACTTGATGATCCTAGAAGTCCTTTCCAATCCTAATGATTCTATGATTCTCTGAAAATGGAAAGATGGAAAGGATATCCACATAGGAAATAATCTATGGTATAACTCAGTTACTGATTTTAATATAGCAGTAATGCTATTAGAATTGTGTGGGTTTGTTAGAAAGAATAACATAACAGTGGTGATCATATTAGCACAAGGTTTTTTTCTTTACCTCTAATCTGTGAGAAATCTCAGGAAGTTTGGTAATAGCAGGCTCCTTATAAACAAATTCCTGTTCATCCAAGTCCCCAAATTTGGATCCATAGAAACCAACACGGAAGTAAGTTCCAAACATTCGCTTTTGACCCTAATTGATAAGAAGAAAGAGGAAATTTTAATTATTTTTTTTTTATGTCAATGCTGTTGTATTTGGATGCCTTTTTTTCCCCCACCTCATGTACAACAAAACCCTCTAATTTTCCTTACATCAGAGCCAGTTCTATGTATCATCATTACTGATGGATAAGAAGTATTCATGAAGAAAAGCATACAAATTAAAGGGATATTTGATGGAAATCAAACTTAAAATTTAGGCTAATCATGAAGTGACTTTTGCAAAACAAAATAACTTATGGTTTTTAAATTCCATTGGATGCATGTTAACAAAATTAAAATTTTGCAATGAAAATTGAAATGAATTTGAAACTGACTAGACTCAGTGACAGAATTCTTCTGGAGAAAGAGAAGGAAAGGGGAAGTGTAAGTGCCAAGAATTTAGACAAGCTTTTGTATTTCTTTTGTTTTAGAACTAAAACCACTACTTAATTGACAGTGGTTGTTTTTCTTCAAGATATGTGACCAGGTGGAATCATGCATGTTCTTATTCTAAGTCTGACCTGTTCAGCTATATTTCTGTAACTGTAAAGCAGTTTTGTATTAATCTCTGTTTTGTTGTTTTGTTGGTTTTTTTGTTTTTTTACAGAGAGGAAAGAGCCTCTTTTCACTATACACTACCCTTTGAAGGCAGGCCAAAGCAGATGGAAGCTTTTGTTAGTAAGAGTAAATGGGTCTATTTCAGATGAACAGTTTTATTATCAGCAGTGTTAACCAAACAGTACAGCCCAGCTATGTGTCTTGCTAGCAGTGTCTAGCCTCACGATTACCTTATTAATAATGCTGTCAAAGGCCTTCTGTAGCTTGCTGTGAGTCAAGGTAAGCTTCCTGAAGTCTCGATGTGCTTCCAGTATAGGGATGACAATTTTGTACACTTCATTCACAGTTTCATACAATCCTCCCTTGGGAGAAAAAGAAAGGGACAAAAAAATCCCACCAGAAGATATGAGTCCTCACGCATTCTGAAAAGAAACTAGGTCTCCATTGAAGGCCTGTCTGAAAAGGCAATTTATGGGACTCATCTTTCAATCTGCTATGTTGCTGCTTAAGCTTTCTAAAAACTAGCGATAGTAAATGGATAATTCTGAGCTGCAAACAACAAACCGTATCTAATTTTGATCTCTGATCTATTGTGTTCTCAAGCCTAAATTCCTGTGTATAGCATGTGGCTTCTACTTGGAGGCTGGAAGAGTTAAAAACATGTGTGAGCAAAAGCAAATGGATTTGTTTAGCATGTATGGTTCAGGGCAACCAGAGCTGCAACTGGACAAAAGGAACCCCAATGATATCTTCAAAGATGCTAAATCATATATTCTCTTTAGCACTACAGCAATAAGATGAACTATTTAGGTATTGGCAGTATGACTCCTTACAGAGTAAGTGGTGGTTCTATGATGTGTAAAAGTAACACTAACATGCTTTCTAATATCTAGATCCATTTCTTGAATGTACTATCCCGTGAAAATACCAATCAAAAGGCTTGGTTCATGCCTGGGGCAATTACTTCCTGCTGAAGCTGCCTGTAGTCTGCACAGCAGAGGTGGGTATATGGCTGAGCTAGGCTACCTGAAAAGCCTAGCTTAGATCACCTGGCTGAGGCAGGGCTGGGTCAGGCAGTAGATGTGTCTCTGCCTCTTCTTGGTTGCAGGGGGTCAGATCTGTGGAGCCTGGTTTAGCAGAAAGGCTTTGTTTCTTCATGTGCCAAAAAATAAGCTATGGATGTGGCCCAGGCAGCCATCTCTGTGTCCTGGCGATTTTGACCCTCACTTACCGTGCTGAAGAGCTCTGCTGCTTGTTCTAGCAGCCCTACCAGGCCACTTTCTGAGAAATACCTCCCAGAACATATCCCATCTTCATCTGGAGACAAAACATCATCTGAAACAGCTGACTCCTCCAGCACATTGGATGAAATATTCTAAAATGCATCAGAGAAGATAAATCTAGATCAATGGTCTTTTGTAAAGACCAAGGCAGAAACAGTTTCAACATATTTACACAATGGGATGAAGAATGAGATTTACACAATTGCAGCCAGGGGATACACAGTTAAATTCCATTTAGAAGTGAATGTAACATCATAAATCTCCACAGATGGCAGATCAGGAGTATCACTACAAGAATCCTAAACTTTCTTTTTGCCTCTGTAGGTCACAAACTGCACCCCCTCTGGTGGCTGGATTTCCATGGACCTGGAATGAGCTCAATCTCCCATGCTTCAAGGGTCACAACCAATGTGCTCTTCCTTCTGCTGGCACCTGAGGGTGGGAAATTCCAAGCTGCACCCCAGACCTCCTTCCACCTGCTTGAAGAAGTCGAACTTTCAAGTTGCTGATTTGACTTTTCCAAGCAGAGGAGAAGTAGGACATAGACAACGCTGCACTAAAAACTGTAATAACTGAATGCTGTTTCTCATTTCAGCCTCTGCCATATTACACCTTGATCCTGCAGAATTCATTCGGTTCCTTGTTAAAGTCAGTGCTCTTATTGTGTGTTTAAATAAAACTTGATAAAGATGAAATAAAACTAGATATATAGGGTCAATCACTCTTTGATATTCTAGACCTTGTCTAGTCTACAGTTCTTCAGGGTTCCTTCGAATAAATGACACTGGGTAGAGTCAATATTACAAAATTTATAATACATAGATATACATGTAAATGAACATACATCTATTTTAGTATGTCTATATGGTATGGAACTAGCATATGTAACTTTCAACAGCCACAGAAATGCTAACATTTGATTTGCTAGTAATTAAAGGGAGTTAAACTAGTGTCATAGTGTCTCACTTCAGCAGAAACTGGCAATGACAAGCTGTCTGAGTGCAGGATAGATGCCAGCTGGCTAGCTACCCAAGTCCGTAAAGACATCTTTGTAAAACGGCAGACATACTGAGTGCTGTTACTGTTGATTAAATTTCAGATATAGAACGGGCACCACATATCACTGACAACATGGGAACCCTTGGTTTTTGTGGAAGCATTTATTTCTCCATGGGTGAAATTTACCCCAACCATGCTGACATCATAATGCCTAGTCTGCACATCACATCAGCTCCACTAGAAGGGTGAGCACAAGACAGCATTAGCAGGACTTAAGAAGATGTCTTAATTTCAGACAGAGGGAAAATTGAAGTACATTTTAGCACATCCATGCCACTTTTTACCTACCAGTTTCATTGAAAATAGTGACTCCAACCAGAGTTAGCCTCCCTGGCACATACGTAGGGCAACTCATACAACCCGTGCTCCAGCTCAGTGTCTGGTTTTCCCTTTCTGTAGCAATAGGCATTAAGGACTGTTCTCACAGAACGGTATGTAGACTCTTTTTTATTATTATTATTTTTTATTTTAAATGTAGCAAAGAAATAGAGTCCAGAGGAGTGATTTATTTATGAAAGTAACGAAGAAAGTCATAGACACCAATTATCTCTTCTTTGCCTTTAAACCTGCAATAACTAATGTCAGGCATGTGTTTCCATGTTTTACAGTCCATGCACTCTAGTAGGAGAGAGTCTTCCAAATGTACTCCTGCTGCCTACGTGATCTTTTGCAAAGTGGACATACCCACCTTTTGCCTTGATCTACCTTTCATATTGAAGAATTTTTTACAACCTTTGTATAGTAAAGGCAATACATAATTTACCATGTACATCGTCAGCAATTATTTTGGACCTCACAAGCCTAGTTTTCTTTAAGGAGAAGAAACACTTTTGTAAACTTGAGGGGCTTTACTTTACTCCATTTTTATCACCATATTAGATATGGCTACGGTGACCTGCATTGTAAAGAATGGGACCTCTTCTTTTGAAAGTCTTTGTAAAACTGCAAAGTGTTATTATAGTTAATTACTGTTATTGAGCAAACATATTCAAAATCATGCTGTCAGATATATATACATATATATACAGAAGTATAAATCCTTGGACAGAAGTTTAGCCAGTAAAAAGAGTATATCTTAAAGAGTATATCTTATATAGTACAGCTATCTTAAAGAGTAAATGAATTTAAGAACACTATTCCATCACCTGATTCCTAAGGTGGAATTGCAAATGCTAACGCCCAGCATACTAAATTTAATGCAAAACGCCAAGTGGTTCAATCATGTTCATATTTACTATTCTGAAGGGAAAAAGCCCCAAACCAAGTGGTGTGGTTATTTACTATTCTGAAAGGAAAAACCTTTGATATGATATGGTTGTAGCAAGGGATGATGAATGCACCAACTACTAGTGTTAGCCATTTCAAAATCACCTGGACCATAAAATGTGCTCCTTGACTGTTTAAAAGAGCTAAGCAAAGGGTATTCAGGCAGCAAACACTGAGTTGCCATATGTGTTAGAAAACTGGGGAAGTTCCAGGGAGGACATATGCTTTGAGGATCACATTTTTTAAAAAGTAAACAAGAGGAGCAGATAGTGGTAGGTTTATCAGTCTGCACTGAGGACAAAGTGGTGGAAATACTGATACAAAATTTTACTAAAGAAAAAAAATAAAGGTATTGTAATTAATCTGAAACTACACCAGACTATATAAACCTAATACTATAAAAGAGATTACAATACCCAAACAGTAGATGTCTATACAACATCTGAGTTGATTCTGCAAAATATTTCCACTCATCAGTTGGAATGATTCATAATGTTTGCAGCAAACGTGCTCTAAATGAACAATGGTCTTCACTGGTCTTAAAAAATAGTGTTAAAGGAGGAATCATCGACATTTGGGAATATTTTAAAACTTTAGCCATTTCTATTTTTGATAATGTGTGAAAAAGTGCAGTAAAATCACTGAACTTGCACATGAAGTCAGTTCAGGTAAGGTTAAACAAAGCTGTATAATCTGATAAACTATGTATAAATATCTGATTTTCAAAATGTCTAATTCTACCAAGAAAAAAACATGCTTTTAACTATGTGATGTAGAAAAGAAGGCTGAAAAACAAAACCCAGGAAAACTTTCTGGAAAAGATCAATGTATTACTAGATAAAAAGCTCAGTAACATCAAAAGAACCAGCGGAGTCTTTGGAAAGAGAAACCGAGACATACTCCCAAGCCTGAAAGATCTTATGGGACATTTTTATTTGACTTTGATGTGACTGTGCCTAAACTACAGAGACTGTGTCATTCATCAACCAAAAGCATGTTTGTTAGTAACTGGAGGACAGTCAAAGGACCAGAGAATGTGCCTCAAAGAACTGAGTTGCTCCAATTACCTAGATTATGAGAAAGAAGTTTGAAAAAATGCATTTTTCACAGCTGATGAGTGGGAAAAGGCCTAAGAAAAGGCTAAAATAAAGGGGTTCTACTCAGCAAGCAGATTACAGCATTCAGCTGCTGGAAACGGAAGCTAGAGATGGCTGGATACTGAAATACCAGTTTTCATCAGTAAGCATACATCACTGGAAAAACCTGCTAAGATTGGTGATGGATACTCTGCCAATGTAACTCTTCCTCTCCATACTTGCACTTCTACTCCGCTTAACACAAGAATGAATACACCAGAAAAGGCCATGCCAGCCTTATGCTGTCAGAGTCTGGGAGCCTTTCCTTACCTGAAAGCTGACACTGCCCACTGGGAGATAGTTTCGATCTTCAAGCATGCTGAGGTACTCTGCCACCAGTGCTGCAGCATGGACCAGACACATGGCTGCTTCTGTGTAGCACTTCCTCTTGGTGTGCTTCTCTGCCATGTTCTGCAGCCAAGTCAGCCTCAAGTCAGGCGATGTCTGGTATCCTTTGGCAATTCTAACAAGAGGGCAGAAAGAAGGCATGAAAAATCACTTCTTCTCAAGTAACAGAAAGAATCTTTATAATTCTCCACCTGGGTTGAATGGAAGGAGACAGAGGTGTCTTTATTCTGTATGATTCACTAAGGACAGGACAAAAGAAATAGACAGGCCTAGGTAGGATACACAGGGGCTATAAGGAGAGTAAAACTGAAGAACCCAAGACTCTTCAGTGTTCATCAGTGCCTGACTCCCATCCTGGCCCAAGTCTATGCCCACCTCCCAGAGGCTCAACTGTAACATATTCACTCCTACAGACTGGGCCCCTGGTGACAGATTAGCTGTGCTAAAGTGGGAATGTACACAAACAGAGCATCTGGAGGGTTTAACTGCAGCTTCACCCTGAATGCACAGTTCTCATGCTCACCTCACTGCAGAATTTCTTCAGTAGGAATACTAAATAGCCTCACCTGTACATGAGATCCATGAGCATCTCTGGATCTTCCTGAAACTCCCTCATTTTCACTGTATCTGACAGGATGCTGTTCAGATTACACAGCAGCTCTTCTACCTGCAGTAATACAAAGATCAATATGCATTTCTCAGGTGCTTATTTCTTCCCTTCTAGAAAACTAACTGTGTGCACCAGATGATGGTAATCTCCTTCAGTCCCTCTTACCCAAGGATATGTTAGGATGCTGAATTGCTACAAGGTGTGTTTTTCCGACTCTATTAAACGCAGCAAAGACTGCTGACATAGCAAATTTATACACACATTTTAATTAATCAAAATGACCTGTAATACTTTGATCTGTATGTTTCTGAATGAAAAAAAGTCAAACCTGCATGCTAATGGAGTTCAGCTTTAGTTGATCTGTGATCTGATAACAAAGCATGTGTTTCTGTAAGTCGTCAGCACAAGCTGAGTTATTGTAAGAATTTCAGCAAAGCCTCAGACAGTTGTCTGAAATGTTTTTCATTATTGCTGCTGCCACCTTATGAAATGACAAAGGGAGAGAAGTTTCCATGCAGCTACTTGTCTGAAAATTTGATGAATCAAATTCCATTTTGGGAAACTCTTACAGGGTACAGTTCCTTCTGGGGTCTAGAAGTTGTACACAAAGGTAAGAGATGATTGTCCTGCAATGTGATTTCACTGGAACTTTTCCAGGGTTTATTCTATGGAATTATGTCCTTCACTTCTTCCCCACTTATTGCTCTGTTAGAAATAAACTCATGCAATAACCCCTTCATCCTTATTTGTATTGCTTTGTAAGACCAAGGTCTAAGACTGATCCAAGCATTTTCCTATGTGAAAGATGGTGATAAAAGCCACAGATGTCATAAAGGAGTTGACCTGCATAGGAAATGGAGTTGCCTGCATCTCTGCATCTTCCTCTGCATAAGCTAGGATGGTTCGTAAGGACCGACGAAGGAATTCCTCATTAAACTCAGGTGATTTTCCAACCAGAGAGGCTAGTGACATGGTCACCTGCATCTTCACTCTTGCAAAATTCTTTCAGAAAAAAAACCAAACAACACAAAAACATGAAAGAATGATGGTTGCAGTGCATCATGCATATTAATTTACTTATCTCTCTACCATATAAACCAAACACACTTTCTCCTGCCCACACTGACTGCATTAAACCTACTGCTCAGATAAGTGGCTTCTGAAGCATCAAAGGCAGTCCTGTTTTACCTGATTAAGCCAAAGTTGCCTAATTCTGACATATCTGTACTTTCGGGCAAGAATGTTGCTTGGTTGAGACAAGGGGAAGTCAGAAGCACCTCTTTTGCTCTGCACAGACCAGTAGTTGTGTAGATTAGGCCACACACAGAGGATAAGAGGATGTAGGTCTGGAAAAACATCCTGGAAACAAGTCTGGGAAGCAGAAGGTCTCTGAGGGGTTCACCTGGTGATGACTAAGCCTAGCTGATCATGGTGTCTCAGAGGCACATTTTCCTCTTGCAAAGCCAACCCTTTTTACATATTCAAAGCTTTTAATATAACAGCTAGTGAATAAAATACTGTGCAAGATCAGAATGCTAATGCATGTCCTTCCGTGCTAGGACATAGTGAACCTACATGCATAACACATATACTTTGCTCCCTGTTTGTTGTAAGAATCAGAGCCTTGTCCTGAGACCAAGGGGCCTGTGAAGAATTCCCACTAATACAAGCATACAGTAGCTCTACCAGGGTTGTAATTGCATTAGAATAGAAATAGTCTATAGTAGTTCTGACAAAGGAGTGAAAAAACCCCAAACATGACAAAATGAAGAGCATTGCTTGTGCATTGTATAGACCTTGCTGTTCCGTGTGAAGATGCATTTACAGATGTTGTAGAAAATGTCACATTTTCCTGAAGAAAATAATGAACAATAATTACGACTATTTTCCCCATATACTTCTAGTGCCTTCTCTGGCTTAAATGTGTGTAATGACATAACATATGACTATTTATTTGAAGATGCATCACATTTGCTATCACAATTTCAGTTTCAACTGATCACAAAAAAAGGTGCACTAAACATGCTGCTGTTCTCAAAATCTTACACTGGTGGAGCTGAAGCTGTATCTCATAAGGAGATAAAGAGTGGCACAGGCTTGAGTCCGTGTAGTATCTATGCTGCTGCTGCAGTGATGGAGAACTCTCTGACACAGATCAGCACACTGTTCAACCTCCTCTTCAAACAGGAAATCTCCAAACTAAGGGAGACAGAGAAGAAAACGTTAATTACTCTTGGTTTTGACCATTAAAATGTCATTAGCTCAGTCCACAAACCCCACAGGATTCAGGAGTAGTGTTTACAAAAAAACATATTTTATACTTTTTTAGTTTGCACTTCTGATTCCTATGATGCTATTGATTCCATTTTCAAGCTTTTCTGTAGAGTGTAAGGGTTTGAAAGTAGTCTTTGTGTTTCGAAAAAGAGTGGCAGAAAGAGAAAAACAAATAAATTCTCAGTATCTCATGGTTCCAGGAGCTTTTGGAAACAAACATTGCAAATTTCTTAGAAGCATGAAGAGTTTCTATTTTCAGAATATATAATGATTGATGGAACATGCAAGTACTTCCTTAAACATAAGGAGCAATTACTAGCTTTTTGCATCAACACCCTTCCCCAGCCCTCTAGTGTGGTCTTCCTTCTACGATTTGCCACAATACTTCCACTGCACAGCTTTCAGGCCAGAGCCTCCTTTACAGTGTCTCCACAAAGCAACCAGCAGACAATAAACCTAGGGGGTAGGATGTCTGCCCTAAGAAACTCTCACTGTGGACAGCAGATGCACCAGTACCATATGTACATACATAGGACTGATACAGGTGTGTAAGCAGAATGCAGGGTATTATTTCTTATTGGCAGGCCCAGTACCCAGTTCTCAGTCTTTCTTTACTCCATTATCTTGTTGTTTTATGGCTAATTTACAAGCCAGCTGTCACTGTGCTCTAGCATTTTCATTTGTAAAATAACAACTATATACCTACAGCATATATTTACCTAAGAGAAGTAAATGGAATGATTGCTTCATAAAATACAGAACTGAGTCAGATTAAGTAGAAGTTCCGTTTCAATGAGAATAACGATTGCTTCACAAAATTCATTACTGAAATCGGAAGTTAGCTTTCAAAGATAAAGTACACTAAAAACATAATAATGAGTTTCATAACTACTCAGATATCTACTTTGTAATTGGGCTTTGTCAGCCAATCTGCATCTAACAGCAGACAGGCATTAACTGAACAGGACCCTCCTGTTTGTTATTTGCATTTTAGAATACTTCAGGGGAAAAGCACATTTAAGAAATTTTTCTTTTGTGGAACTGCTTTTCTTTGCATGAGAATAAATCTTAAACAGATTTTATAGAGTCCTCATGAAGCACCTAACCCATTATGGCCCATATAAACAAGCTGGGTAAAACTATCCTCATATGCATTTTGAAGTGTTTGGTTTTGTTTGTTTGTTTGTTGTTTTTTACTGGTGATATAGAAAGAAAAGAAAGATTAGGATTTGGCTTATTTTTCAGATAGAATCAAGATTAAATCTGTCAACATCTTAGAATATACTTAGAATTTTGGAACCTATCTCTGAAGTAGAAATCTAGACTGATCCCCCTGATCTCTGATGAGTTAGCTTTGATTTCTCTGCTGCTTAACTGGTTGGAAATTAGTCATGATGACATAATAATTAAAATTTGACTTTATGGAATCTGTGCAATCCCTGGCACTAAGAAGCCTAATTAAAATGAGAAGGTATTTGAAACATATTTTTTTTGAAACAGAAATTTGAAACAGAATTTTTTTACCTTTTTATTAGTAAATCTTCTATATTTAAGGGTAGACTGCTAAACCCACAAAATTATTCAGATTCAGTTAGTCTATTTTGTGTGGTCAACAAAATGACCTTACAACAGCTGTAGAAGTCCCTTAAACATCCCTACAGATAAGCATTTGTATTTACACATGCAAAATGTATTTAACAAATGCTAAAGTGGTGAGTGCACAGAGATATGCTCTAGAAATGCTGCTCTAATAACTTGAGCTGAAACACGAAAACAGAAGTATGTCAAGAGCATACCTTAGCAATGAGTGCTCTGAGTGTAGCAAAGCAATGAGTCAGGTAAGTGGTGCTCTGATCACAGCCAAGAGAATTCACCAGGACCTTCAAAACTCCTCCCAAAAGATTGTCTCTGCACTCTGCTGCAAAGCTTGCCTACACATAGGGAAGAAAACCAACAATAACTGAGTGAGGTAATTCAGCAGTGAACTGGCATGTAAGAACTGAAGTTCTGCTCTCCTGCCCCTGAAACACATCCCGGAGTTAAGAGATTGCAGTTTTTTCATTTGTTAACATCTGCCTCAGAGGAATTTTGAACCACTTCTTTAGTGATTGGGGAGACTGAGGGAAAAATGTCCCAAACATTTCTCAGCATTCATAGTCCCTCCGATTCATTTTTAAGCTTAGCCAGCTTCTGCAGTGACTCTCGAGGCTCTGTCTACCATCTGTCCAATCTTTCATGTACCTTGGATCAGGAAGTGATTTTGTGGTGTGCAGGTGCTATCCTCCCCATACTCCGTTTCCCTGGGACTATAAGCTCAACAGGCATACTGGTACACTCTAATCAAGCCTGCAACCCAAATAGTGCTTTTCTACTAACAGGTTTTATAGAACAAAGTTTTCTCCTTGCTATCTGTGAATATGCATGTTGCTCCAGCAGTAGTATTCCCATACTGGTGAATTTGGAGTGTCTTTTCTGAACCAGAAGACCATGTCTAAGGAGAGCCAAGTATCATGGTTCCACTGCTGTCAAAGGACCTGTGAAATTTTACTGAGTCTGACTCCTAGAAGTTCATTTATTTCTGTATATTACATTGCTCTAGGTGGGCATATCTCTTTTCAGAAGGACTCCATGCAGGTGGAAGTCTCCTTCACTGAGCACTGTGTGGGAGCCAAGGTTAAATCCATTTGTTTCACATGATCACGTAAGCAAGTATGACCAAAGACGTCCCAGCAGTCCAGCTCCAAATTACAAATATCTTCAGTTACATTCCTAGCATAAATGGAAGTTTTTCTTCCCTCATCCTCTCCAATCTCCAGGATCATAGTAAGACAGTGCAAATGGCTTTCAACAATATCTACTAAGACAAGGTGGTAGATTTCCCTTTCATCCACAGTAGTGAAGTGCTCTACAGTAGAAGGGGCTTGGAGCAACAGTGTAAGGCAGGCACCAATTTAATCTTTGGATTAATTTTTCATCTTTTTTTTTTTTTTCTTCAAGATTATACAAGTTTACAGAAGGTCCTTAATTAAAACATTTTGCACTGCCTAAGAAACAAAAGGAGAAATGAGTCTTGCTCCCACAGCCTTCTGAAGGTGCAGGTGTAGGAACCAAGCCAGCTTTGCTGTTTCCTACCTGGATGATGTTCTCTTGCATATCAAGAATGATCAGGTTAGCTTCAGTTGCCAGGTTTCCGCTGATCAGAGCTTCCTGATCTAGCTCAGCTTTTGTCCTGCAAAAAGGAGTTCTAATTAAAATGTGCAGAGAGTATCCCAAGAGTTAGATGGCCTGCTGTTTAAATTAAACTGAATTACAAATAATACCATTCTGAACAACCCTGTAAGAGCAAACAATGAAAACAGTCTTCAGAGGAATGGAACTATGGAATCAAATGTGGAGAGCTGATACAGTAGAACAGAAGTCCCAAAGGTGATACCTGGAAATTAGGCCTTGGGATGGTTCAGATACTTGTTTCTACTTCCTTAATAGCAATCTGTGTAATGGCTACTCTGCCCTCAGTATCAAATTCAATTGTTCAACAAGCTATGCAGTAATTTCTGAATGTATTGCCTGTAGCAGAATGTCAAAACTCAAAAAAAAAAGAAAAAAAGACAACTGATCTACCACTGTCAGAAAAAAAAAAAACAACTAAAAGAAAAGAAAACTAAACACACAAAAAACTATCAGTCTTGTGCAAAGGGGAAATTACTTCAATGCCATACTAGCAGTGTTGAATGTAGGCAATTTAAAATGACTCTTGAGGCTGTTGACATAGAATGGCAGGTCCAACAGCTGCGGACTCAAGACAGCATTGCCCCAGGCCATTTAAGAGAGAGAGGACAGAAGTATTTATAAAAGACAGAAGAGGTGGTAAGGCATTGCATGATACCCTCCTAGCTGAGACTTAAGGATGAGCTCTGGAACACATCTTTGCAGCTGAATGTTCTAAATATCGGTGCAGCTCGCAATCAAGTGTATTTTCAGACATACCTTCTCTGCCAGAAACACAAAGAGGAGGCTTGGTTCTTTCTCTAAACTGTTCAGAAAAGGGCTGTTGTGTGGTCAGAAGCTGCACTCCAGACCTTGAAATTAGAGATGCTCTGACTTGAACCAAAGTTCCTAACATGCATTTCTGTGGCTGGAGCAACACCCTTACAATCACACTTCTGAGGGATTTCAAACTCTGTGGGTTTTCTAGTACATTCACTTATCTTTTCTGCCCAGTGGAGTCTTACTCAAAATGAAAACCAGAAAAGTAAAGAGCCATCCTTTTGGACACAAACAGATAATTCTGGGGAGGGCTGGGAAAGGAAGCCAGAGCAGTCATATGGTTATTAATTATAATGACTCAAATCTACAAAGAATAAAAAGCCTGTCAATCAATAATCAATTGTTATAATCAAGGTAGGAAGCAGTAAATATGAGTAAGAACTGAACAAGTTAAGCAAACAGCATAGCTGTTTGCACCGTTTTCAGCAACCACTCAGCCTTGCACATTAACTATGCTACTTGGTTCCTCTCTGACACCACATGTAGCTTATAACTGCAACTACAATCCCAAAGCATGCTGGGCTCAAGGAGAAGCAGGCTGATTGAGGCTGAATGGCAACCTGTGCAAGCCTGCTGTGCCACAAACTACCCTCCAACACCTTACTTATGGGACATATACACTAAAGGGATCCAAAAAGGCTAAGGGCAAAGATCTCATATACCACAGTGATGAACAGTGTGTAAAACAGAAAGGTTTGGACAGCATGCAGAATTTTACTTATGTAAAACTTAAGTTTTATATTAATTGTTTAACTGAACTACTGCAAAGAGAGAGTGTAGAGCTGCCTCTTGAGGACTGTTGTATTCTGATTTCAGTGAAACTGTGTGGGACAGAGCAAGCTGCTTTCAGGTCAAAATAAGAATATCCACGAAGGATCTTCTTCCAGTCCAGCACAGGAGGTGGACAGATTCTCTCTTTTTTTTATATAATTAATATTTGGATAAATTCAAAATTAACAATCTTGTGTTGTGATGATCATCTTGTTGTGATGATCATAGATGAGTGCAAGGCTACAAACACGTAGCTGCCACAGAGCACAAGCCAGTGTTTGCAGTTCAGATTCACACATGTTGAAGGATATTACAGGAGCTCACAACAGCTGGACTGGTGAGAGGACACGGTGTCTTCCTGACATACAGTCGCCCATTTAGGTAGTCAAAACTCAAGTAAGGATCAGTGGACAAATGACACATCTCCTTTATGGAAAAGCAACAAGTTCCTTGCTTACAGAAACTTAGCGCATACTGTATGAAATGCTGTCAGTAACACAAATCATTCCTGAAATTGCAGTTTTCCATAAACTCAGACACTGACTTATTTACTACCAGATGGCACTTATAAGTTGAAAAGTACTGAGACATCATAACTTAAAACCTACAATAAGAAAAATATTCACTACGTAATCATCTTCCCCTACTCCTGCTAATAACTCTTCTCAATTTTAACACAGCATGTCAAAAACAGCTCAGCAGATTTAATGTGGCAAAACTTAGACCACAGTACAGGATAGCAACACCAAAATAAATGTCATAACAGGCCTCTGTGGAGTATTTGATACAACTTTCATCAATAGCTAGTGTTTACCACACTTATAAGAAGGAAAAGATGTGCAGAGAACCATTTAAACTTCTCCTTCAAGTATTTGTGATCTCTTTCCCGTGTCATAGCAAGTTGGACTTTTCTGCTACATAAACATTTTCTATTTCCTTCTCTTTGACAGGTGAAAGTCAAAGGAGACGAAAAGTATTGAAACTGTTAATTTTGTAATAAAACATCTTGGGAGAAAGAACAAGACACAAAAAAACCCAAATAGTTTGGTTCTAATAAAAGCAATCTATATTTATTAAATAACTTACTTATCTTGTCTCTCATTTGCCTGCCGCCAGTGAGTCTGCTCCTTTCTCCAGCGCAGGTTTTCATTTAACCCCACTGCTCTCTCGTTCCCTAAAAGCGCAACAGACATCAGTGAGATTAAAGGAAAGGGGACACCTTCAGTCTGATAGCTTACCGAAAGAAGCAGACACATGTCTGTATCAGTCTGTCAGAACAAAAACCACTTAAGTTTACAGCCTCAGGGCTCTAGTAAAAGGACAAGACTCAATTATTTTTTTTTTATCTAGGATATTTAGAACATTAGCTTGCTTAATGTCTTCAAAGACCAAAACACATTTTTTTCCATTTATTAAATGGAACAAAATTTTTTTGCTATGAAGAATTTGTTCTTACTGATAGTTTTGACACCATTTCTTCCATCTTGATTAGACACTAATGTCATTTCTCAGAATGTCTTAAGACTTCTTAGTTGATCTTACATTCTTCACCTGAGAAGAGCTCAGTCCTAGGATAGTTGAAAGTCCTAGGATAGAGCTCAACCTTAGATAGCTGAAAGCTATTGATATTTCTATCCACAGCAAAACCAAGGAAGTTCTGCAAGGGAAAGGACTGGGGGTGAAAAAATAAGGATGAAAATGGGGAATGTGCATAAAACTCATCAAATTCATTTATGCCTACAACCTCTTGAAAGGACATTTGGGGAAAGGGATATGAAGTACCAGCCGGTATTCTGCAGCGCTTCATCATTTCTCCTCTGGCTCCTTCACCTCTCAGTAAAGCCTCTTCTAATCGGGCCTTAACATCTCGTGACTTCTGGAGTGCTTGAGTGCTAACTTTATCTGAGCTTTGTTTGCCCTGGAAGTAAAGTCAAAGCAATCAACACCCATGCCTCCATCTTTGGACATGAGTCCAAGTCCAAGAACCAGACACAACAAGAGAGACTTTAGAGGGGGCGGAAAGTAACGAATATGACTGACTATTATATAAAAGCTAATTAAATGTTTCAGATGGGGAAGAGGGTAGTATAGGTACTGCTAATAAACACAAATATTTAAGTCAGTGCTACAGAGAGAGAAATTAAAGTTCAGAGAGAAGGTTATTTGATGCATTTCAGACAGACTCTATCAGTAGAGGGTGAGTCCGGGTGTCCAGTCCCAGCTCTGAAGTAAATGGTCATCCTTAGTGTCCTGTCCAGTACTTACAGGAACTGACAACATATTACTCATTAAGAACATAGCCCTCAAATTCCCAGGAAAAGGAAAATAATAAAAAAATAAGCCAACTTCACAGGACTTCCCCAAAGGTTTTGGCTGCACTTTGCTTGAACGCTAGTGTCAGTTATTTTATCTGAATTAATTTGTTCATTTTTAGCATGGATTAGACAAGAGGTAATTTAAAAATTATCAATAACAAATTCCCCCTGGACAGTTGGGACGTAAGGAAAAAAAGTAAACAAAAACAGGACAACAAAAGCAGGCCATGTTTCACTTACCTTGTACTCAAAGCATGAGACACAAATGAAAAGGAGATCTAAAATCTTGTTCAACTGCATGGATGGAAGGTCTGCAATCCATTTCTGTATTAGATTTTGATCAGCATTTTTCATGATCCAGAGGAAACAGATCAAAAGATTGCGAGTAGTATCAGGACCTAATGTGGTATTCTGTCTGTAGGACTAGGAGTAGACAAAGTAAGTGTCAGTTGAAAGGTGAAGTAATGTTATTTAAATTTCAGTGAAATCAAATCAAATCTCAGGACTGGGTGTCAGGAGGTTTAACTTCTTCCAGGTTATACTGATTCTATTTTTTGAATGTATGTTTGTGTACTTAGTTACAGGACCAGTTGTATGCATGTGAAGAGAAGAAGCACAAGAACAATGTCGCAAGAAAGGGGACTGGCATAACACTGGACATACCAGGGACACCAGAGATATTCCAGAGCTCCTGAGGTTGAACTGATTCCCAGCAATGGCAAGGGCCATGTTTTGATTGACTGCTCCTGCAGACTCTTGTTCTTCTTCTGTGTTTCCTGTGCGTCCCTTTCCACTGCGGACATCTGAAACTAGATTTGAAATATCCCACTTGAACTTCAGGAGCAATCTGGTTGCTGCTGCTCAAATGTCACAGTCTTCCATCAGGCTGTAACCTAACAAAACAATTGGCCCTCTCCATCCCTGAGACTGTAGGTCTGGCTGATGTACCAACGAGTGAAAGATGCACAGTTTTAACAAGACAGATTGCAGACACCTTCAGTGGCTACCAAATTGTTCACAGGGAAAGGAAATGCGTCAAATAAGCTCCAGGTGCTCAGAGAATCTAAATTGAAATCAAAGGCAATAGCAAACATAAGGTTGTCTCTGCAATTCAGTGGTAAGCCAGCACCTTGTAAGGCTCTGAACCATCTAGTTCCAGTCGATTTCAGGCAAGAGGTTCAATGCAAAGGCCATATATAGGTTTGGTGATATTCAACAAAGTACTTAAGTCTGATAATGACTGATAAGAGATATATTGCCTTCTGGTGAAAGAACAAGTTTAATTTAAGGTTTCTGAAATATTTGACCATACTAGACTGTGGGGAATTTCTGCAATTAGCACAATCCCTTCTATGTTTGATTGTTTAGTCAAGTCACTCTAAGGAGCTGAAAAATACAATGAGAAAAAGGTCTTACTTGTAAAATCATGGAGTTGTGGCAGTGAATCCAAAATTATACCAACCAAAGGGAGGTAGAGAGCTGCAATTTTAATCTTCACCTCTTTTTTGGAGCAACGTGGGTCTAGGTCATGGGAACTTAGCAGGCTAAGGATAGCACTGACAGCTTTTCTTTGCACCTTGCTAATCCTGTTAACATAAAACCCATCCCATAAGCTACATTAATGGACCATGCACAAATGAGTTATAAATCACAGATTGAAGAAACAGAGTGGAGGTGAAAGTAACAAATTAATACACCATTATTTATTATATAATCTTTCCCATTCTGAGCAGAGACACACGTTCCCCGCAAAAGACAGCTATCTTACATCCCCAAGCCACTTTACCACAGTCAAAGAGCATCCAAGTCTTTTACACTTTCCATAAAAATTCAATATGGTGAAGAGAGGTGCTTAAAGAAAATCATCAGACTCTGACCAAAGTTGTGATAAACTGTTAAGCTCAGACAAAGGCACAGGTGTTTTAGAGACACGACCAACTGAAATGTTAAGTTGTACTTTCAATTTGTGTACTTAGCCAAGACTACTGCAACAAACCAGTATACTTTTATTCACTGGGACTGATATACTGCAGATAAGACAATGACTGGGTTATCACTATGTTACAGAGAGACTCACTAAAAAGAGTGGGGGAAACAGGACTGCCCTGGAATCAGACTATGACCTTGCCAAAATTAATAGTGTGACTTGATCCCATTGTAAAATCTGCAAATTGGGATACTCACCCCTCACTGTCTGCATCCAGCGCTGCTGCCAATTCAGTGAAAAGTAGTCCAGTCAGAAAGTGCTGCTGACGGTATTCGGCTGAGAGGTCAAACATACCAGCAATTTTCTGGTCCTGGAAACTAGAGCAGGAGCTAGAGTTCTGCAGAATTATATCAGATGTGTTAAATAATGATCACTGAAATACGGCTTCTTAAAGAGGTTGCAGTAACAGTCCATGTATCTAATGGAAAAATCTCTACCAGAGGAAAAGCATAGACTTTGAAAGAAGGTTGGATGTTTTAGAGGAAAACACCCGAGTGTGAAATAAAAAACATCTAGTTTCAAATTAGTTGCTTGCTAGGATGCAATCTCATCCTTCCCCTTCTGTATGAGCAATTCATTTGACATTTTTTGATGTGTAGAATTCCTACCCTGTATTCCTTAGTTTGAACAGGACACAAAGTCAGAATTTCCTCCATGTGTACACCTTTTAACATTGCTCTTACTGTTGTAAAGCAGCCATTGGACATCAAACACCAAGATGCTGCCCCTGCATTGAAAGGGCCCTTGGTGTCAGAAGCTTTGCATTGTGCCTTCTTCAGCATCCATGGAAGTAAGGTCAGGAAAGATGTGCAAACAGTGTTTCCTTTCACCCTGGAAATCCTTGGCTGAGTTTGCTGGCAGCTGTAATAATTCAGAGAAGCCTTCAAACTGCTGTAACCTATGACTATGACATACAGTCAGCCCAGGAATGGAAAGTTGCTGCTATATATGTGTTGTGAACTTCTTAGCTTCTTCAATCATAGGTTTGTGCCACAGGTCACCTGGAATGTTTTTGTCTCCCGATCGGGCAAGCATAAATTTTAGACTCTACTCCACTGTGCAGCTACTGGGGTTTATGAGCCCAAATTTTGCTTTTAATTTATATTCTTCAATATAGTCTCCCAATATTTCTGTCAGTCACGTGGGAATAGTCCCAGAAAACAAACACAGGAAGTAGCAGTAGACCACACTAGGCCATCTGTCTTCCAGCATATTGGGTCAAATGAAACTCATGTCTCTGAGCAGCTCTATATTTTGGATCCATGTACTTAAGCCTATTCCCATTTTAACCTCCAGCAGACAGGCAATGGCTGTACCATGTTTGTGTGGATCACCGTTAAAATGTAGAGCACATAGTTGAGTGAATTTGGCTTCTCTCCAAGAATTCCAAAAGATTTATTCCTTAAAATAAATTTCTTCATAAGGCCACATTTCTTGCTGAAAATCTAACTCTCGCTGGGCAGCACTGCTGCAGACAGGTCAAAAGTACAGCAATGGTGGTCAGCTTAATGTATTAAATCATCCAAAAGCCACAAAAGCCCTAGTGATTTGCACAGGTTGCACTTCAGTTGATGTTGCTTGAAGGAAAGAATGATTAAACCTGTGTCTGCCCAGCTCTGACTTGCTAGAACTAGTTGCAAGAGCTATGATGATTTCTGCCCCTCCCCCTCCAGTAAGCAGAAACATCCCATTTCTAGTTCTTTGGCATTCAGGACTATCATTCTGCAAAACTATTGGGAAATTGTGACTCTAACACCTTCATGTTTTGCTTTTAAGACCAGGACAAAATTCAAGAAAATATTATTGACCTGTCAGAACCCTTAAGGTATGAGATGTAACACATTTTAGCATCCAAACAATTCTTTGTCAATGACACTTGAAAAAGAAACAATGAATTTGAACAACTCCTTTACTCAGGGTATTTTTGTACCTCCCACCATTCTTAACTTCAGTTCCATTCCCCTGCATTCAAGGGCTGTAGCAATTATGTGGCATTGCACTGAAAGATTTCCTCCTAGTCTTGACCTCTGCAAGAACACCGAGTAAGTAAAGTGGAAAAAAGGAGGGTTAGCACGCTTTGTTGGCCCCATGATAAAGGCAAGATACCATCCAAGTAGAATTCAGAGAAGAAGAGAACAAGACTGGCAAAATAGTGTGCAACATGCCAGGCAACAACTTATTTTTGAATGTGTTGGTAAACTCCACAGCCAGGATGATGGATAGGAGGTCCTGTTATTATCCTCAGGAAGCAGAGGATAGTGAAAATTGCAGACTTTTAGTTGCTAACTTACATACTGGTGGCATCTACATCCTCTCAAAGAACAAAAAATTCAGTTAGAAGGCAAACGTGCAGAAATTTTTCTGCACACTGCTGTATGCTGTAAGTCTTCAAAGCAGACATATTTGAAATACATATTTGTGGTGTGTATGGATGGGATATAGATGCACCTGTAAATCAGCCTTCAGAGCCATGTTTCTTTTAGACCTTGCAGGTCTACCTTTAACAGATATTTTCTGTTTGAATGTTTCTAGAGGGTCATGTATCTGTGTCATGTGAAGTTTTAACTTGAATAGATGCAGTTTTGCAGTAATATTCCCTTAGTCTTTACCTTCCACCCCTTTTCTTTCAAAAGAGCAGCTGTTATCCCTGATCCAAGTGGCTAATTCTAAGTATCTGAATACAGAGTAATGTAAACCGTTCTCTACATCTGTGCTTCATGTGACATTCTAAATGGATGCCTACCTGGGAGGATAAGGAAGGGGAGGGTGATGCTGGAGCTGATGTGGAGGTCATGAAGAAGAGGTTCAGATTGAGGTAATGATCATGGCTGCAAAGAATTCTTAGGAACTCCAGTCTCATGGAAATCAGAGTGGAGAGTGAATTCAGCTTGTTCGAGAGCTAGAAAAGCAAAACAAAAAAAGTGTCCTGTGATGGGTGTGCACTATTTTAGTTGCCATGCAGGGAAATATCTTGCTTCCTAAAACAGAAATGGACAAATAGCTCAGCATGCATTAAAATGCTCACCAGCTCTCTCTACCTAACTAGTTTTCATTAGATGCTCTTTGTTTGGCAGTACTGGTGTATCTCTCCTCCCTCCCTGGCTGACTTACCCACTTCCCATGAGACAATCAAGCATTTTTTTCTTCCTCCCAGAAGAAAAACATACAATATTTTTTCCCTATTGCAAAACTCAAAGATTAAAAACAAACAAAACTCTGCTGAGTGTGTCGACCTCATAAAAAGTCCTACTAGGCAACACAAAAGCATCAGTGGTCTTGTCATTTCCCTTTATATCAACAATGGCATCAGTGGAGTATTGCACATACTACAGGAAACCAGGGTGGTAGCCACCTTGTGTTCTACCTACCATCAACTGACAGAAGGCCTTCCTTTGTCAGATAAACTACAGCAGGCATATCAGATCACAGAACAGAAGGAAAACTTTTGCCTTCAAATAAACAAATAATTTCATAACAACATCCTGTATCATAGTTTATTTTTAATTTCCAGAGGCTTGTAAAGAGAGAAGACATAGATCGATCATTTTGACTGAATCCCTCAATCTAAATGCTGTCCTCACTGCATTGGAAGAGTCAGAGAATAAGAGCTGCCTATATGGTCTGCAAATTCTGCTGCTAAGGGATGTAAAGAGGTAAGGGAAGAAAAGTGGCTCCATGGATGCTCTGCAGCAGTGCAAGGTATGACATTTTTAAAACAGTCTTAACCTCCACTCAATTTTTTTCTGTGGATCACAAATCAAAAGAGGTTTAAAGTCTCTGCATATGCAATAGGAAATGGGAAATCTACCTAAGCCTTTAACACAACTCAAAGGATCTTGATGGATAAATTAATCAGAACAGAACAGAACACCTGACTGGCCACAAGCCAAATGCAATCCCAATCATCCATGGTGCCTACCTGATTACAGTAATGTTTGATGAGATTAAACACAAATCCTCGGTCCATTAAAGAAAGAAGATCAAACAAGAAAAACGCCAGGCTAATATTAATTTTTTCTGCTTGTTCACTTTCCTTTAAAAAAAAGAAAAGGTAAAAAATTGTAGTTATGATGTATAAAACTTATATAAAGGTGGAAGGTTTTTCGAATTATTAAAATGTAGTGTAGGGGACAGCTCCCAGAAACATCTCATGGAACACTGGACAAGATTGTTTCAGTTCTCCCATTTACACGATCTTGTTAAAATTATACAGAATCACACCTGTAAATTATTTCAACTCTTGTAGCTTTCATAGAGGAATATCACAGGATGATTGAACAAATTTATCTATGCAAGCCTTTGGGCTGACAACAATGAAATGGAATTTGAGACCTGTTCTGAATTCCCTATGGGCTGCAATCCTGTGTATGTCTTCTTTCTAATTTAACCATTAACATTAGAGAATGACACTTAAAACATGAAATATTGTCTTAAAATATTAATAAAAGCCTGAACTGGCTATGCAGATGGAATGCCAAGTATTTTTTTTAGAAATTTTAAGTGTAAATCTGGTAGTAAAAAAATATTGGTAAGATAAATCTGTGGGTTTTACCATTCAGCAGCTAAGTTCTTACATGCTTAGAACTGTCCTGATTACCGGGCATACACATCCCCCAAGTAAAAATCACAAAGTACTTCAGGTGCTCTCTAAGGCTACAGTTACTTCAAACATACCAATTTAAATCATAAAATCTCAGTAGCATATGTAGCATTCCAAGAGGAATTTGTGGAGGTGCCTGAGGGATCTGCAGACATATAATGCTCAGAACCCCCAGGTGGGTTTACTCAAGACTGACAGAGAAGATGACTATGAAAAATGTTGCCCATACTCGTGTCTCTGAGTAGTGATAACAGGTGTGCAGCACCTCAGGGTGGTTACAATTTAATTTTCCAGTCTTCAGACTTTTTGTTGCTGTTCAGGAGTATATATATTTCCTATGACCTGGAATTTACACAGAAAAACATTTTTTTCTTCTGTGAAGAAACCAGTTAGCTTTCCAGTACCATAGTGGTGGTAAATATGTCAGACATATCACTGTAGAATCCCAGAGCAATCTGATGTGCTCAACCACGTATTGATACATAGATTGTTACTGTTTGGATTTGAAAATCAGACACACATTACCTACTACTGCTCCGTACAACTAACCAATGGCCCTAATTCTGCAAACACTGCAGTGGCATTTTCACACATAATCAGGTTCTATGCTCTCACTCTATCAAACTTGAATTGAATTAACAGCCCATAAAATCTTGTGTAATTCTTGTAAGGAAGCTATAAAATACTAATCTCTTGGCAAAAGAGTTCCATTAAAACAATTTTAATGTGACAGATTTGTAATACACGTCTTAAAAAAAAAAAGAAAAAAGTCACTGATGCCTTAAGTAAACATTGCAGTGGAAATAGAAAATTCTCTGCATGTATCTATCACATAAGCACACCAAAGGACCGAGTGAAAGCTAAAGCCTCAGCAACAGCTCTTTGGTGGACAGTAATGACCACTTCTGACATTCTCTGCCTTCAGTTGTCTGGTCTTGGCCCTTTCCCAGTTTCTTCTCCTCAACATCACAGTGGGGTACACATGGGAAAGTGGATCAGAAAACTGAACTGGTTAAAAAGTGACCCAAGAGACCAGCTCTCCAGCCTGGTCTGCCCTATGGCAGAGCACACTGCTGAGCTAGCCCAGTGCATTTGGCAGCTTGAGGGCATGAAAAAAAGTCTGTTCTAACAACTGAACAAACAATAGTAACCCAGCGCCTACCTGTGGCCTTAGCTTTGCCTGTTGGCATGTGTGGCATCAGTGATGTAAGTAGACAGTATTAAAGTTGAAATATAAATTACATTTTGTGATGCTTTCAACTTTATAATCTGTTATATTAGTGCAACTTGTTAAAATATATAAGTGAGAAGAATTTAATGGGATTTAAGGCTTATTTCTTGTCTTAAATTTTCATGTGTCCAGTGCTTTTTTAAAGAGATCTGGGGTTAGATCACCCATGGCTGGATTTTGCAACCCCCAGGAGGATTAATGTCTTCATACTGCCATAGCTCACTAACATCAGAGAAGTCAAATGTGAAATAAACCACTATGCAGTAGAAATGAGGGTAACAGAAAATGGGATAAAAGGAATAAGCCCTGCTTGAGCTGCAGTTTGATGTCCAGGCTAGCCTGGCATAAAGCATGACTGCCACAGAAAATGGGTGTCCAGCTCTTACTCTTGATAGGAATGGGCATTCCATCCCTGCAACCACACCAGGAAGCAGGATGGGGAGTTGAGCTAAATAAAACCAGATTGCCAGAGAAGCACAAGGCTGCTCCTTGCACAGCCACTACTCTCGCTTAAAGGCCCATGTGAGCTGAGGTTTTGGCCTAATTCTAGTGACATTGGTGAAGGTGAAATGGGATAACACAGGGTAAGTGGCAAGGATCCATGCTGCTTATTTCATCCTCTTACCTTTTGTGGTTTGACTAAAAGTGCAGCAATCTCTGAAGTAACCACACTAACTATAGTGGTAACATCATCTTTGAAGCGATCAGAGAACCGGCTTCTTCGTGGGTTGTCCTGCTTCTCTATGTTGTGAACATACTGAGCCATACTCTTTATCTGCAAAGCAGAAAATAGTATTAAAACAATGCCCAAACTGGAGGTAAAACTACTGCTTTAAGTTCATGGGAGTAAGATTCCCTGCTGGTTTTATTCCTGAATGTAATCACTCTAGTCTTCTCAGAGCTGCTGTGCAAAATTGTACATGTACTGGCAATGAGAACAGAGAAGCCTAAGACTCAATTACAGACACCGATTCCTGTTCATGTTCATGTTCGCAAAACTGGCCACTCTCAGCACCTGCAATCAGGATCATCCTCCTCAGTCGCTTACATCCACAGCTCTGAAACACTGCTGTCTGCAACTTTTGCCGTTGAGGATGACAGACGGGGAATGACACTTCTGGAATTAATTCTTAGTTCTTGACCTGATGTTGGGTGCCTCATATGCTGCCAGTGGAAATCAGTATGTTTTTTTTTCCACTGAAATCTGTCATCTCAGGGCTCTGTGAATCTGTGAGTTTGGGGAGCCCTGTCACTGCTCCCAAATTGTTAACAAAGTGGAAAAGACAGGAACAGTATTCAGGGAAAAGGAAGGGCTCAGTTTGATGTCTGTCTTTCAACCTTTTACAAGCTGTGGACCACAGTGCATGTAGTTCATGCAGGACTTTGCCTTCACAGGCTGTCAGTGTGGAATGGGGGGGAATATGGAGAATTCTTTTGTTGTACTTCCATAATTTGAGACCTCTCCTTTTCATACTGGGGCTGAATAACTGAAGAGATCACCATCCCACTAAATCTGTGCCTGGAGTACCTACTACATTTCACCATTAATTTACCATAAAATACCACTGTCAAGTCTTACCAAGAGCTCAAAGAAGAACCAGGCATACTTGAAGACAGATTCTCTCACCATACCCGTGCTGACCACCATCTGCAGAGCCAGCTCCTCATGGAAATGCTAGATAATAAACACAGTGTTGGGAAATAGCTTATCAATCAACTCATTTTCCAGTTTCAACATCCCCCCCTCTTTCCTGTGAGGAAATCCCCTTATTGCAGAATCAGCAGCGGTATGGGAATGTGTGGAAATCTCTATGGGATCAGAAGGCAGATTTGACCAAAATGGCATATGGAATGCTGGTGGCACACAGACTTGGGAACCTGTTTTTCTGTGGATCCAGAACCTCAGATAATAAAACTGGGAAATGCCTTTGGTTTATCTTCAGGCCATGGGCTGTGTGCATGACTTGGGAGCAGTCATGTTTCACATATTCTGCTAATTTAATTTAGCAGATCCATGTTTTTTTTAGAAAAGGAAGAAGTAAGATCGTCTTTGTTGCTGGGAAAGAAAGACAGAGCAGTAACCACAGCAGAGCCTGTACTGAGATTTCTGGATGGAGACAATACTCTGCAGTGAGATCTGACCATAAGACACCCAATCCACATGATCTAAACTTTCGGAAAATTCGAATCTGGACTACAAATTTATTGCAATGACTATTTTCTATTCCTGACACAAACACTAAAGCTAATGAGATTCCTAAGCATATTTACATTGAATAGGACATATTAATCCATCCAATATTAAGACTGGATATAAACCTCTATGCTTTTTGGCAGAAATCAAACCACTAAACAGGAGTAAGAAAGGAGTTTTTTAATTGTAACTCAGATTCTGAACTGTTCATTGCAGGGTTATTCCCCTGCTTCTTAATCCAAAGGCACTGCTGCTGCTCGATGCCAAACACAACATACAGCTCTGGAAAAATGATCTACATGACATGGTGTCTTCTATGTTGTTAAAAAATGATTTAGGAACACATACTGAAGATAGGAAGGTATTTGTTCTAAAAGGTACAAAAAGGAAAAGAAAAGCATTCTTTACAGAATAAAGAGATGGCAAACATTTCTGAATGCAGTTTACTGTAGCATGTAAAGGCAGGTATCCAAGGGCAAACAGTGATGGAAATAGACAAGAGCCCCTAACACCTTGAGAAAGAGAGAGCAATGGGAGGACCTAGGCAGGTGGCTACTTGTCTAAACTCGTCCTGAAAAAAGAATCTAAAGACTCTGCAGTAAAGCAGAAAAGTTTGGGTGATATTTACCCACTGATTCAATATTCCACCACAAACTCCCTGATCAATAAAAATGTTTTTATTTTGTTCTCTCTCTCCCCTCTTCTCATTTAGAAGTGCTAATTGCCAGCACCACCTCACAAAGATCCAGGCTCTGCTAATGTGCACCCTCATTCTTAGTGGTGGGCTACCTTTTTATTGGATGGTCTTGAGCTTGCACAAATGCTTGGCATGTCGTTTGTTCCTTCAACGTAGAAAGACATCCGACTGGAACTGTGATCCATCGGCTGGAGGGCATAGCCAGAAGAAATACATAATAGTAAATGAATGAACTTAAGCTAATTAACAGATAAGAAATCTGCAGCGGTGGCTTTTTTTGGAAGGTACGCACAGACGTTCATCTAAACAAATCTTCCCTTTCCTTCTCTCCATCTCCTTTCCCACAGGAGGCCAAAGACCACCCGAGTGCAACAGC
Source organism: Chloroceryle amazona (assembly GCA_027560015.1). Taxonomy (NCBI): domain Eukaryota; kingdom Metazoa; phylum Chordata; class Aves; order Coraciiformes; family Cerylidae; genus Chloroceryle; species Chloroceryle amazona. The sequence continues at coordinate 47,775 of JANHFX010010168.1, read as the reverse complement.
CGCAGGAGGGTGCAAATGCCAACACTGCCATCGCGTGCCCGATTTCGGCACTGCAGCTCCGTTTTGGAAGCACTAGAGGTCGGTTTCAAAGCGAACTGTCCCTAAGTTTATCCGATGGTTCTACATCGAAACTAATTAGCATCTGAGAATCTTCCCTTTGTTTACGAGGCAGTGAAATGGCAGTAACCAATAATACATTGCTACATTTATGAATGAGTTGAGGCTGTAATACTTAACACTTTAATTATGTATTATTTAGGGAAAAAAAATGCTATGAGCTCTGTTTTGTAGAATACAGTAGATTATAGTAAAATTCATAAAGCAATTAAGTTCCAATATACATCATTAAAAATCGATACAGATGATGCGCCCAGATAATCAAATCAAAAAGACTGGCAAAGCCTGTTTTGGTTTTATTTGCTGAAGACAAGCACCCACTCACCTGGAGACGCATGTGATCATTCAATGGAGAAGAGACTTCAAAATGTTTCTAAAAATAACCCCCTTCAGAAGCAGTATTTTACACAGGCAACACTCACAGAAAAGGAATGGGGATATGGTTCAGAGCTCAGCAGACTGGCTCTCGTGGCACTCTGCCAGGGCTGCAGCTGGGAGCAGGCTCCTTGCACAGGGGAAAAATCCTGCTTTTTGTCAGGGGCACAGCTTCATTGTTCCTGCTGAATGGGGAACTCTAGGTTTTGGTTTCCCGACAGAGCTGAGCACAGCCATCCTCATAAAACTCTGAGATGCGCCTGTGATGCTTGTAGACCAGCAAGCACCAGCTGCCAATCAGGGAAGCAAAATCCTGCTTCTCGGCTGTCACTGTCCTTTCTATCCCACAGGCTGCTGGTGGGATACATGTGAATGTGGCAGAGCAAGTTTGTGTTGCACTCTGTGGTTGAAAATTTGTATTTGTGTATTTGGAAATGCCCAGTCATAAAATATGCACACAGCATCTGTAATATAGCTGATATAAAATCACGGGGCTGCTGCTTATAAATTGCACACTTTTTTTTTTTTTTTTTTAAAATAGGAAACTATTTAGGAGCAAACAGGCTCTGAGATTAAAAAAAAAAAAAAAAGAAAGAAAAAGAGTTAAAAGAAAAAAACAAAAGAAACAAGAACAAATTATTAGTGTATTTTAGGAAAACTACTTCATTTCTGAGGACTCTTCCACCCTGTGCAGAAAGTGAATCGGTTCCTAGTGTAATCAATAGTAGTATTTTTTCACACTGACTCTGTGCAAACCAGACCGGTCCACATCACTAGATGTGAACAGAATGTAAATGTCAGGAAGAACAGGAGACTGAGGCATATCAAAAAAAGCAAATCTTTCTGTGGATGTCTAAGGCTGGAACAAGTGATAAGAGTTCTTACCTTTTGCTCTCTTCACCAATGAGACATCAGAATTTACCAATGGGATTTAAAGTGTGCCTATGCCAATCAGATAAATAGCAAGTGCTTCTGGTGACAGACAGAGTGCATTTACAAGAAGCAAAAACAACCCACACACAACAAATGTAGAACATTAGGTTTTGGCCCATAAAATTCTCCAGATATTTGACTTCATTCTCTTACCTTGCCCGACATGATGTTTTTTACTTCCTCATCATCAGCAGTTTGTGTAACAGTGATGTCAGGATTGCTGCAGCTTATCACTCGGCTCTGCAGGAGTTTACTCCCAACAGACACTGCAGAAGTGCGTCCAAATGTGTAATAACGAGACTCTGTCGAAATGGCACTGCTGCCTGCACCTGCCATAGGGAGATGTTTGAACTAAGACTAAAGGATGTAATATTTGAGACAAACACAAGATTTAAGCCCTCTTTGACAGTGCTGTTATAGCATCAGCATTTTGAATAGCATAAAGCTCCTGAAAATATCACTGCCAACTGCTTCATTAACCAATTGTGTAGGCATTAAATGACAAGGTGCAAATGGTTTCTGAGTCAGCAGCTCACAGGGTGATTGCACAAGCAGCAGCAGAAGATTAACAGAGCTACCTGAGGAGCAGCACTGTTACAATAGCTCTTTCTTCTTCCCACCACCTCAGTAAGTTAGCTAATATAAAGCAATTGATCAAATAAATCCTATAGGCTTTAGGGTAATGGACTGCAACAGAGTAACAGAATGGTTGAAGTTGGAAGTAACCTCTGGAGGTCATCTGGTCCAACTCTCTGCTCAGGAAGGTCCACCTACAGCCAGTTGCCCAGCACCATGTCCAGATGGCTTTGAGTATCTTTAAGGGTGGAGACTCCACAACCTCTCTGGACAATCTGTTCCACTGTTCAGTCATCCTCACAGGAAAAAAATGTGTTTCATGATGTTCAGAGGGAACTTTCCATGTTTCGGTCTACACTCATTGCCTCTGGTCCTGTCACTGACCACCACTGAGAAAACCTAGTTCTGTCTTCTTTGCACCCTCCCTTCAGGTCTTTGTATACATTGAAGATCCTCCTGGACTCTTCTCTTCTCTGGGTTGAACAGTCCCAGCTCTCCCAGCCTTTCTTCATTGGAGAGATGCTCCAGACCCTTCATTACCCCTACTGCCCTCGGCTGGTCTCTCTTCAGTATGGCCATGAATCTCTTTTACTGAGGAGCCCAGAAATGGACCCAATATCACAGTTCTGGTGGCACCAGCTTCAGTAGAGGAGAAGGATCACCTCTCTCAACCTGCTGGTCAACATAGAGGATTTTATCCTCTGATGACATCCCTAAGGAGATGGAGAAATTGGCAGAGCTTGGCCCTATGCCACTTGGCAGTAAGTTATTTAGCAAGGAAAGTAGTTTACTGATGCACAGGCCAGTAAGAATCTGGCATCTTAAGGCCATTTTAATTTCTGGATAAAATTCCTCTAAAGAAAGCCTCAGATTAGGTGATGTTTCATCTTCATGAAACTACAGAATTGCATATAGCTATGGTCGTCTCACCTCAGCCCTGCAGCTTAAATGAATGACTGAGAGAGATTATGGGAGGAGAAGTCCTTGTTGCTCTTTGTAGCACAGAGATGCCTGACCTTCCTCTGATAAAAATGATATATCTGAACAGTTCTCTGCCTAAGTGGTATGTAGTCTGGGTCTAATAAGTTGTTTGCTATTTTATAGGCCAGTTGCCTAAGTTCTCTTCTCAGAAACACCATGCTGAATAACATGTCAGGAAAAAAAGAATACCTTTGCAACCCTTGCACACATATTACCTGGCTTGACTACTTCTTTTTGAGGGTCTGGCAGACGAAATACATAGTAGACATAAGATGCCAGGAGGCAGTTCCTTCCGTGCTGGTCTTTGCTCAGGTCTTTGCTGTTGTGGAGACTGTTCACTATTGCAACCACAGACTCAAAGGCAAACTGTGAGAAGTTGGCTGTGAAACAAAGGCAAGAGTTAGTCTCATCATTGAAAGTTATAATGCAAGTAGATGAGGGCATTCTTTGTACCACCACCAACTAATCCTACATGCTTTAATGAAGTCCCTAACAAACGTGAAGGTCCAGACAACAACTGCTATACCTGACCACACCCAAGGTCTACATAGGCCAATAAACACTCTTAGCAGACCTCTACTAATTTTCAACCCAATCACTGCTATTCCATCACTTTGTGCCACATAAAAGCAGACCATAATTGTTTAATTACAATTTCTAGCAGCCTTCATGCACTTCCTGTAAAATACTTTAATACTCTGCATTATTTGAACAACACTAAAATTCATTATTCTTCATCTGACAGACAAATACAAGCTAGCAGGCTTTTCCACAAATATTATAGTGGATGACAAGTGTTGATTACCAAAATGAGACAGGAAAGAAACTAGACCACTGTCTCCAAGTATGCCTTCCTTTGAGAGTCAACATATATGATAGGCAACTGTCAGACTCAGTTAAAGAAAAATCTGTGTGTTTAACTTTCTGGTTTTGTGCTCACTCAGTTTTATCTATTTAGGCAGAACATATGGTGCAGTCAGCAATGTCAGCTGTAGGATAATGACTATTTAACAAGAGTCTGAGAGTCTTATATGTAGGGGAAATGACAAGGACAAGGAACAAGACAGGAACTCAGTTAAACCTGATTAAATTGTGCGGTCAGTGAAACTGTGTCTTGAGAAGCACAACTCTTTCTAAAGTGGACTAAATACCAAATCCAAGGCTGGATATTTATCAATCATCTCCTCCACATTTCTATATTGCTTGAACTACTACTCCAAGGCCATGCACTAGTAAATACCTGTCTGGCCAGCTATGACCATGGGCTGTACAGCCAGCTGGAAAAGTTTATCTAGTACCAAATGTAAAAACAAGACAAGAGGTTCAAGGCGAGAAGAATTCAAACAGATAATGCTGAGTTTCAATTCATGTTCCAGTGTAGCTTCTGTAATCTTCTGATCCATCAGTCGAATGGGGAATGTCACTTGGCTTTCCAGAGAGTGACACAGCGTGAAGAACTTCTCCAGGTGATTGTCCTGCAAATACAGTGCACTCACTGTTAACAAAGTTGATATAGTTCAGGCTGCTGCTAGCTAAGTGAAGCCTGATTGTTCCACCTGATGGGATAAGAGAAAATATTTTCACCCTTCTGGCTTGCAGTGATGGCTAGCCCTAGAAATCAATTTGTAAAGCAGCTGCCACAGCCTTCTGTTTGTTCCTTTTCATCTGTCTCAAACTCAGACACTGGTTAGATCAGATTAAAAGCAGAGAAGTTAAAGCCCTCACTAAAGTGATTTCTTCATTACATGAAAATACCTTTCCCTCTCTCCGATAAAACTCCATTACATCACAGGTCTAGACTCCCTCTGCTACCCAGACCTAAGTTCCAGCTACATAGAAGTTATATGCCTTATGAGTATGCCCTACTTGTATTTAAAAAGCATGTCACAAAGGGACGGTGGACCTTCTTTCAGACACAGGACCTTCAGCTACCTGGGTCAACTAGAATATGGACAATGGGTAGGAGACACAGTAAAGCAGAAGAAACATTAAAAAAAGATGCTCTGCCTTAAACCAATACTGCAATAAGATAGGCAAATTTCCAATTTTGTATCACTTTGAAATGACCAGAATCCTAGAGTCCTTATTCAGTGCTAAGCTTTTGCCCCCACACCACACAGCACTGACTACTGCTGAGCTACCTAAATCATTTCTGGCAATATAACCTGTCCCTGGAAGTGGGGCAGTGCTATGTCTCTGCAGATACAGACATATTATCTGAATTAGTCTTGCAGAACAGAAGATGCAGACTGCAGAAACTGACACTATGCCTTGTCACTGTCTTTCAAACAGTCTAAACAGACGCTTGCTGAGCTTAGAGGATACCAGGCTCCCTATTCCTTAATGTGATTTGCTGCTGAGAGTGCTCATTTTTTCTCTTTACCAATAGATTTAATTTCACTGAAGCTTTTAATTTACTAAGGATATCAAGTTATTTCTATAGCTGTTATTTGTTTTTAAACCTGTGTGGGCTTAAACATTTCCATTTCATAAACCTCCTAAGTTGGCCTGGACATCTGAATTCTGTTTAAAATGAAACAACAGCTGTGTGTTGCTTCTGAGGCATTACCTGAGTGTGAACAGATGAAACAGCTTGTACTTCAACATTGAAAACACCCTTGTGTCCTTCAACCCACTTAATAGGTGGTGTCTGAGATGGAATTTTCTGTAGTGGAAAAGAAATACTGGAATCATCATCTGCCTTTTAACAATCAAACAGAAGGTCTGTTTACACAGGGATCTATAGGGAATTCATGTTATTCACTTCATTTTAGAAATCTGAATTCAGTGCCATACAAAGGACCACAGCAAAGCATTTTAGTCTCATAGGATAAATGGAGAGAAGTTGCTGCATTGAACAGGGAAATCTGGAGCACTTCAGCCAGATCCCTAGCACAGACACTGTGAATATACATCTTCCAACAGGATATTTTAAGGTTAGGTGTTCCTAGTTAAAGCACTGTCATAGGCACTTTATGGTGATGTGGTGCAGTTTTAACCCTCTGGACAGTTTCCTACTTGCCATATTTACTTAGAGGGCACAGTTTCTTCTCCAGTAGCAGCACCTGATTCCATTTCTCCTCCCTCTCCCACATAGCCACAAAAAAATGAGCAAATCATTCTATGGAAGAATGCAACTTATTGACTTGACACCTTCTAAACAAATGTATCCCTGATTAGGCAATTCACAAGTAGTTGCTTGGATGAATAACTTTAAAAAACACAATATAACAATATAAAATGATAATAATAACAACAATAATAGCAACATGTTTCTCCAGAGCTTTTCTTTTTTAAAGTGCAAAAAGGTGATGTCTACAAGTAGATGGCAATGTTAGTTTGCAAAATGCTTATGCTGTTCTTCTATCCTAGGAAAATATTATCTTTTCATATTTTTCTTTGTTACCTCAGGAGAATGAATTGAATAGTGGAAAGGCAGCTTATCCAATGCAACAGGAAGACAATAATGTCCAGTTTGAAGACGATCATTTAATAGAATTGACAGCCACTGAAACAAATGAAAAGAAAACACAACAATATTCATGACTATATCTGATTAAGGGCTATTTATCTGGTTTGTTATGTATAGTCAACAAAACAACAAATGAGATATTGACCCAAGCTTTTCTCCTCTAATCCTTTCAACAGTAATTTCTTTTCATCTTAAATTCACTGATAGCTACTGTAGAAAAATGAACAAGACTGCTTTAAAAACCACGCCTTTTGAAGAAAACGAACATAGAGCTTTTCACATGACATATATTTTTCTAATAATTCCTACCAGAAGGATTTAGTACAGTCCACGTTTTTATTTAAAAAAATCCCATATCTTGATTAGACTGATCACTGGCTTTGAAAAAAATCAACAGTGTTCAAGTTTTACTGAGGATAAATTGGGCAAACACTTGTTTGTCCTCACAGCTCAGTTGCTGGCCATAGCACCAGAATGTTTTCAGCTCTGAAGTATTATCATAAGCTCTGCCTTCCTCTTATTTTAAAATTTCTCTGGGTAAAAGTTTCAAGAAAAAGATCAAAGAGACTAAGCTACAATATTGTATTTCTTAATCTAAAACATGCTAGTCTCATCGTGAAGATAAATGAGAGAATTACATTTTGCCTTCTAGATTCTTTCCATATTTAATTTTGATGTGGGTAAAAGATGGTTTAGAACATAAAAAATATATCATATAAAACCTAACTGAAAATAGTATAATATTTCAGTTGTTACCTCATGTATGAACATGTTAGATAACAGTAAATAATTGTAATTGCATATGGTTGAGGGGTTTTTTTTGGTGTTTTTTGGGTTTTTTTGCACTGAATATAAGATAAAATAAATAAGTGATATGCTATAAATCACTGATGTTGCAAATATTTGGGTGCATACTTCAGTTGCATCAAGTGAATTCATCAACTTCAGAGACAATTAACATTGTAAAGTTATACGACAAGGATGTAACACAACACAGGTTGCATCTGGTTTCTGTGAGTTAACAAGACCTTCGGCTGGTTTTGATTTATTACCATAACCAGAAAGGGAATATATTAAAAAAATTCTTGACAAGCAAAGAGTCTGTTTGCATAGGATATACACACATTTATGTATCACATGGAACTTACTGAATACCCAAGGAGGGTTTCGACAGATGCTCCTTGCTTTGGCTGGCAGCTGATGTGATAGAATGTGAACAATAAATGGTGTTTCTCTGTGAGTTTTGCTGGCAGCTTAATTTTCACCTCTTCATAAAAGTCAGGGGACCTGTTTAAAAAACACATGCCAAGATCATTTCCCATGTAAGTATGAGACTGAGCAGAAGGCAAAGTTTCAAGTAGGCTTATAGATGCTATAGTTATAAAAACTGTATAAATCCTGAAAACTCAGAGATGAGTTAAACAAAATACATACATATACAGCTATATTTATGAACTACCTACAGCTTTGAATCAGGAACAGTAAAGACAGTCTCAGCTGGAATGTTTCAGATTTCACTCATCTCCATACTTTCAAAAACATTCAGTTTTGGACTCCAACATATTTACTTTGCAAATCATAAATCCTGTGCCCACATTAATGAGCATGAGAATGTCCCTTCAGCTCTGTTGGATCTGTGAATTAATTGAAGTGGATGCTGATACAAAGTTGTGCTGCTGCTTCTGTCTCCTTAATCTTCAGGTTTTACAAAACAATATAAAATATAAATGCTTAAAATGTATTATTATCAGTATTCCTTGATGAACTATGTAGGCTAAACATTATATAAACAGGTCATGATCAGTACTTCTCAAGTCATACAAACAGTAACAATACATACTTATTATGATATGTGATAGCTGTGTATGTTTCTTGCACAAATTCTGGACCTGAAGACTTCCCAAAAATTACCTATATTAAGAAGAAAAGAAAGTAACATCAGTCAGATTGAAGGCATTTAATTGTCACAAACTCATATCAATTTTAAGACAGTATCTGAAGGCTGAAAAAAATGCTTCAATTTCATCTTAGCATGTTGACATAAATATCTTTATTACTAAGCATCTTCCCTGCACATCATTCAGGGTAAAACACCAGAAAAATGGAGCAGAGGTAATTTCTGGGCGCACTGACTACCTTACATCACATTCGCCACTCATGCACTAAAATGTTAGGAATTGCAGGAATTAAGTTATGGTAAGGCTCTTACATATCGTCACATTGCCTTTAATGAAATGCTAAAAAGGTAAATGAAAAGTATTTTTAAAAGTTTGGTTTTCATTTGTATCCTGCTCATTTAGGGTGAGATCCACCTCACCTGACCTTAGAGGTCCATAGTTCCTTTATGATCAGTGAAGAGAAATAGGCATTTTTTGTGCTTGATTTGCTTCTGTCATTTCAAACACAGGCTCATGGTAAGGTTCTAGTATCCAATAACTTTAAAGGGAGATGAGCTTAGGCAAGGATATCTGTACAGTACAAGTCCATATGTATTGAGATGATGCTCTTTCACAATGGAGAGGGATGCCAGATGAACTGTGTTGGCACTAGGCACTTGTCAAAAACCAATCATAATATGGGCAGAGTTTAAGGAAACCAGCAACACAATACTGTACAAAAGATGTCATTACATTCACATGGCACAGCTCCAGCTCTTGAAGAAACATGATTTGGGAAAACACTGTGCTCATGCTCTGATTTAATTTCCAGAGCTCAAGAGGAGTAAAGCTGTGAAGTAAGCTCTGTGCAGTGTCAGCTCACTGATAAAGGTTGGTCAGGTGTCAGTTGTTGCTCCAACATACTGTTGGATTAAAGCTCCTCCAAGTAATATTTCCACTCATTTTTCCCCCCTCTAAAGCATAAAGTCACAAAAGATTTTATATTGATGTCATTCTCAAGTAGCCAGTTACACTGTCTGATAATCTCAAAAGAAAATCAGCCTGAAGCAGATGTCTAGGTTAGAACACTTCAAAGTGAACACCTGAAGCCTGGTAAAACTGAAGAGAGAATCTTATAATGAGAAATGTTGAGTAACCTAAGCACAGACATTATTGCCTGTTCCACTAGTAGTGCACACAGATGTCCTAATGCACAGTGTGTTTCAAACACAGAAAACTCTACCTGCACTGCATGATTGCACACCTGTTCAGATTCAGGCAACAAAGATCTTAACTTGTACCTTCCAGTGGTACACCTGAGTATTTGTGTATAGTGCACACAGAGGAGTTACACTGAAGTATGGACTACATCCTTCTTAAAGGATCTCTGAAGCTCTATGAATTTTACCCATACTGTTTCCAACACAGCACTGATTTAATATAAGGCCACTCTTCTGAAAATAAGGTAGGAAGACTTAGACGAGAGGAAGCAATATGCGTTTGTTCCACTTGAGTGACAAGTCTTCCCTGTTCTGGGCAAAGACTACAGCCCTGCTTTCTGATGAGAATGACAAGCTTCACAAGCTCTCTGTTGTTAGACTTCCTAAGGCCCCACTGGAAACTGTGGTGATGGGAAGTAAGCAGTGAGTTATCTCTTCAGAGGTTACTCAGGAATGCACATAAGCAAAAGTCCACTAAGAAATATCAACATTTATTACCGGCATTGCACAAGATGGGTCTTCACCACACATAAACTGGATCTTGATGGTAATGTTCCTTGCAGAAGCCAATCGGTTAGCAAAATTCAGCCTCTGAGGGTAAACATAGAGGAGATTTCTGGAAGAAAGAAAAGGAAGAGTAAAATGGTTAAATGGCAGGCATCTGCATTTCAGAACAAAGTGCACAAACTAGCATTTTGCTGATACCTCTCCCTTTCCTTCAGTTTCACCTAGATAGTAAAAGCTTTGCCAGAATTCTACTTCAAAAGTTCACAAGGAAGAGTTAAGTTCTTTCTCTGACACACAAAACATCCTGTTCATGTTTTCCCATACAATAAGCTATGTCTTTGAGAAGGCAGTCTTCCTACCTTTCTTTAAAAAAAAAAAAAAAAGCAAAATGTAATTCCCTGTTACAAATGAATGAATATCTTTGGTTGATGCAATGAAAAGCAGGAATCTCTCAAGAAAGCAGCTCCCTTCCCATTTGTGAAGAAATAAATCTTGGAAGGGGTAAGGAATCACACAGAGTTGATAAAAATAAGCAAACTAGAAAAAAAACCCAACAACTGAAGTTCATATATTCCTAGTTTACAACAACAAAATGACATGTATTTCTAGATTCTGCAAATCACAAAAGGAATATCAATGAACCTCAGTAAATACAAACATGACATTTTCAACTATAATTGTAGAGACTGACATTTTTAAGTAATGAATACCAATAATGCTTTCAAATACAGCCTACTTTGCTGTTTACTAGCTCTTGTACATGGACAGATCACTAAGTTTAAAAAACACCTTTAATTTCTGTGGGAAATTTGGCAGCACAGATGGACTTCAAAGTTCAAAACCCCAAAATTGTGGTAGAAGGGTCAAAATGCTAATAAAAAGCTTTTTTCCTGGTGAAGTCTATGGGAAGTCTTGAGATTTCACCTAGACCTGGATTACAGACATTCTAGCATCACAATTATGTCTATTTCATGTTTCATTTTCCCAGTCTGGTATAAGTTTCTCACTGTTTGTCCTCTGAGTGTAAGGAATAAGACTAGTGTTGGTGGAAGCATGCTGGCGTCCAATGAGAAACAATGAGGATCACACAGGGGCTTTCACACTTTCTTCTGGTCTTTGATCGTCAAAAGCTACACACAGAATTCTCCTGTCCTTATAAAAGGTATCTCCTCAGCATCATTGTCCACTGAAAATGCGGAGCACATTTGGAGAATTTGGCTATTGTCAGACAGTCCATATTCCATTTGTTGTATACCAAGACCTGGAAAACTGTGGTTGATTCTCCTTATTGCCACGTGTCACAATGGGACAATATACCTCAAATACACAGTCCAAGTCACTTTGCTAGCCCATGTGCTACAAATGCTACATGGGCCACAGCATACCTCTGCAAACAATCCACCACGTGACTTGCCTTTCCTTTTGTTCAGAATAGTACTCCTGCCTGACACACTAATTTACTTTCTTCCTTACCTTTTTAAATGCAATTTCTGTTCTGCCAAATTTTCTCCAAGATGATATTAGGATAAGCTAAGTGAAAGAGAGAAATATATTGGTAACCTCCACTGAATTATGCTTGGGAGAATGACATATTAAATGAAGAATATAATCAATATTACACCAGCCAGAGATGAAGAAATACATGTAGGGGAGGCTGCATAATCCAGTCATTGCGTGATTAATCTGCACCCCAGCAGAAGATGTCACAAATCCATGTAATGTCCCTGAGCACTGGATTTTACTTTTAGATGTGACTTGAGATGAAAGATATGTAAAATCACAGAGAGCTCTCTGTTGACTACACAGCCAAAGAAGCATTATTTGAGCAAGTACTGTATTGAAGAGCTAAAGCTTGTGCTATTTATGCTCAAGTAGTTTTAGGGGTCTTGCTTACATGAGTATTAAACCCATCAGCACTGAGGAAGAGCAGAGGCAAATGCTGACTCTGGATATCCTATAAAGTGCTGAATGATTTTTTGAAGCAAGAAGGTGGGGAGATGATCAGAAGAGGTGACCTCACACAGGCATGCATGTTAGACCCATTGCTGACTGTTGTGTAAGTGATACTGCCTGTCAGCATGTGTATCCTCCAAAAACCTGAGCAGAAGCAATGACAAGGAGTGATTCCACGTGGCAGTTAGCACTGGTACCAGGATAGCACTTACTATTGTCTATTCAATGATAGGGCAGGTAGCACTCTCATAAAGATGCAGTGAGCTCCAGAAGGCATTTTGTCTCCCTTGAGTCTCTGCAATGAGCAGAAATATTCAAACAACATGCCATGGTAATTAATTTTGGTCAGTGTGGTTAAATTTCTCCCCTCATCCCTCCTACAGAAAGTGCAGGGCTCTACCTTCAGATACAGTCACTTGTGCTTACAAAAAGCAGAAGAGCTATTCAGGAGTCAGTATGGGTTTACAAAAGCCATGGTGGAGCACTAAACTTCACTGAAAACAGAGTCCCACAGGACAGAAGAGTTCTGGATGAGGTACAGATCCAGACAACTTCTCTGGGCTGGAGATGGACACAACAGATGGACAGCAAGTTAAGAGGATACTTCAGAAGCAGTTACGTGCAGGAAAAGCTAAGGGTCCACCTAGCCTGACACAGGATACCATGCAGCAATTCTCATTCTAATTTGCTGACCATCCTACACTTTCATGGCACCTAGCGGTGGTGACTTGATCACTTCTCATGGCCAAAGCAGTGTGGGTCTATCTTCTGTCAACATAAAATCTATGCAGAGTTTCAAGCCTACGACCCTTCTCATTGAAAACTCCTGTTTGTAATTATGTGTAATTTTGTGTGACATAAGATCCTTCTCCTTGCTAATTTACACAGTGTGTGAGGTGTCAACAAGTGTATCTCAAAATTCTAGTGAATACTAAGCCTATTCACTGATGATTGTGATGGAAGCCAATATATGTGCAAATAGTCACTACTGATACAAACCACAGATGTCTAATAGGAGAACAGTGATGGATGGGTTAACACTGCCATTTAATACTTATGCTACTGGAAACAAAACCTGATACCCCCATTAGTTATAATTTGCAATCTTTGTTGATTCATCTACACTGTTGTCAAGGTGGGTGAGAAATCTTCAGAAAAAATAGCTGAAAATTATAATCACAAATACCTTACCAAATATGGAAACCTCTGCTAGTCAGCCACTGACTAGAGCAAATGGCACAATAACAGAACTTCAACCTGTCACGTTCAAGAGGCTATATATGTGTCATATATTCTGTATCGTTAGTACGGATAATCTGGATAATAGTTTGAACTATTTTTCTCAGGTTGATAAAATTAGGAATCAAGTAAACAGTCAGTAGTCAGATCTTTGTTAAATTTAGGTTGAGAGGATTGTCACTTTATATTGACCATTAGCACTGGTTTGAAAATCTTTCCATTAAAGTTTTAGTTAGCATACAAAAAGAGTTGCCCAAGGAACTGAGTGGAAGGCTAACTCAAAAAATCAAATTTGTATGGATTCAGATCACAAAATTATGACAAGAAAATACCGATTTCTAAACTTAAATGTGACATAGATCTTAGAGTCAAGTCAGACTAAAATTTTAATAGCTTTCTCTCCAGGACTCATTATACATCACTGAACTGACCTACCATTACTTCAGATATTGCGAACAAATAATCAGTGAGATAATGTATATGCAAATCAAGAGAAAAGGCAAATAACTGAGATTTTGTGAATGAATCATAAAAATCACCAACAAAATAATTTCTTCCCTAACATATTGATTTTCTGGTGTGCAAATGTAGGGAACTTTTTGACCAACAGCTGCCTACTTTATGTTGTCTGTTTCAGCAGTTACTTTTAAAACTCTTTTAAACTTTTCAAATACGAATATCAAAGGGACTTTACTACCTTCTGGTGTTTCTGTCCTCCATGCTTTACAGTCCTCTAACAAACTAAACCCACTGTCCCATTGATAATAGCCTCACTTCCGCTGCTGATAAATCCCGAGTAGAAATGGCATTAAAGTGGCAAAAATGAGTGGATATCCACCAGGTATCAACTGTTGCAATGCCATGATGCTCTAATAATAAGATAAGGTAGATCACATATAAGGCATTGTCCAGTTACCTGAAAAAAAGGAAGATTGCAACTATATCACAGAGCTGTATTTTATACATCCATTCACCATTCCAAGACCTATAATTCCTCCAACTTTGTAAATAGAGGTAAAACTATATTCTAAAATTCTCACTGAGCTCCTATGATTAAAGAGTGGCATTTCTGACATACTAGATTTTTACACATAATAGAGAACTTGTTTGTTCATATGATGATACAGCTGAGAATTGTGACAAGATAATTTTGTCCTCATATATTTAATTAATAAATGACGTAGTGAAGGACTGCTACTGAGTACAAGAGCATACCACACCATGCCTTCCCAAGATACTGGTAACATGTACTCTTGAGGTTACATGTGTTAGGCAATATGTGGCAGTATTTCATATTTACCAGCATCTTCTTGTTGCCATGGACACTATGCACTTCTAAAATTTCAGCTGAAAATGCTTAAAAACCTTAGTGAATAATATAGGAATCAGCAACATACAAGATATATGCAGCTACAAGTCAAGAGGTGGAGCTTGGATTTATCTTAATTTCTCATTCATACATATACGTGCTCCTCCATCCTGGCCTAGGAGGCTGCAAGCTATACTGACAGGCTGCACTGATTCTCAGTGATGTCTCTTCTCTAAATTGTGCATCTCAAAGAAGCCATTTATCAAGCGAGAGAAAAAAATATCCAGTGATAAAACTGTTGTCTTTTCTCTCAGTGCCCCGAACACCCAAGCTAAAGAAGTTCTTACTTAAAGGGAAGCAACCCACTACTACCAGTAATCCATCACTATTAACAATTCTTGGGTGAAGTTACTGGAGCATTTTAGAATCATAGAATCATTAGGGTTGGAAAAGACCTCTAGGATCATCAAGTCCAACCTTTATCCTAACATCTCTCTATCCATTAGACCACAGCCTCAAGTGCTACATCTACTCATTTTTTAAATACCTCCAGGGATGATGACTCCACCACCTCCCTGGGCAGCCTGTTCCAGTACTAACCACTCTCTCAGTGAAGAATTTCTTCCTAATTTCTAACCTAAACCTCCCCTGATGCAATTTGAGGCCAATTTCCTCTTGTTTTGTCATTAGTACTTTGGGAGAAGAGACCAACACCAGCCTTGCTACAACCTCCTTTTAGGTTGAGCAGTAAGGTCTCCTCTCAGTGTCCTCTTCTCTAGACTAAACAACCTCAGTTCCCTCAGCCTGTCCTCATAAGGCAATTTGCATTCCATGGAAAAGTGGACAAATGGTTTGAAGGAAGAAGCACAGTCCTGAGCTTAGCAAAAACATCTGCAGGCTTGGAAAGGTATGTCTTGTTTCTAAGAGTCCTGGTTGGGAGCTCTTTACAAAAAGGACAATATTCAGCATGATATTACCTAACCAGGGGTAGCATTAGTGATCCAAACAGCTTCATTTCTCTTAGTACATTCATGCAAGACCAAAGCATAAGCCACGGCCTGCTGAATTGAAGCTGCACTGAAACCAAATCAGTGAAGCAGATGATTTAATTCAAAACCACCTTGAAAGGTAGGCCCCTCACACTACTTACGTCTTTTGTGTTTTCAGTTATAGCTTATTGCCTGAGAAGGTGAGCACTCAGTGTTGCACTGACTGATAATGATAATGATTAACGAGCAATCCAGTTTTTCTAGGAAGCTGCTGTGCTAGATAATGAGGTTTTTATATCTCTACATCCTAGACAAGAAACAATGGTGATACCCTTTGCAACACAGGGGAAAAGATGCATGAAAAAAATGGCCTAAAGTTTTGGGAATTAAACGACAACAAAAATGCCCAACATTAGTCTAAGCCTTTTAACAGTCCTGCATGGTAGGTTCTGGATGTGAACAGCAGTTGAAGAATATGAGACACAACCAATAAGCCAAGGCTTTGCAGAAAGTCACTGTTAGAACTGGAATTGGATTTAAGGACTGCCAGTCAGTCCACCATTCCTTATACATTATGAAGTTGCTTAAACTGAGAGATACCTACATGTTGCTTTCAACCTTTAATTCCTATAGTCTTTGGAAGACTCAGTTTAGCTTCTTGTGAAAGAAAAGAGCACTAGCTCACTTTCTATATATTATAAATTATTTGCATTTACTTTCTGTTGTTTGAAAAGCTTTCCTTAACAAGATTTTCTTGCTGACAGTGCTCTTTTTTTACCCACACAATAGGCCAAAGAACAATGGCATCAAAAATACAACATCAGATTTGTTTGGAAGGCAAAACACAATATTTATCAATAGTAGGCATATTTATTAGTAATAGGTATCATGATGATATATTTTAAATAGTATAAAAATGCTGAGCAGGATATGAAAGCAGATATTATACAAATTTATACAGCTTTTATAAAGAGAACTAGCAGCTATTGACACCAAATTGTCAAGAGTTTTTTAAATGCTGTTGTTGCATTTTGAATCATATTTGCTTAAAAGGCTGCTGAAACTGGAGTTTTCAAGAATATAATACATGATGTCAAATTACAGTTAACCAAAATATTCTGAAGAACCCCAAGAAACCCTTCTAATTAGACAACTTGCATTCAATCATTACTTTTAAGAATAATTACACATTTCTTTAAAGGCTTTGCTTTCACCTGGAAGTTTAGACAAATCCATATTTTATTCAGTCTCTGCTCAGTGACTACATAGAGATCAGCATTCCATGGTGGCACATTTTCCTCTCTGCATATATTACATAATTAATGAATTTTGTTGTGAGGAGTCAGGCGTAATACCTCATCTGAAAGCACTGTGACAAATAAGCTACCTATGGGAGAGGGGCATGCACTCCCAGAATCCTGTTTCTGAAGTTTTTGTTTTCATTGATTCTGCTTTGCTATGTAGTATTTGACAAAGCCATTTTTATCTGAGTAAAAACAAAAAGCATGGAAACCTTCCATGAAGCCTCTTACTGCTGAGATAGTATAGTAGATGCCCAGGAAAGATTAAAGAGCAAGGAGCTCTTTGCATTAAGATGTAATCATGTCTGCTCAGGAGCAGAATAAATGAGGACATACTCACATCTCTGCCTTAAACTGCAGTAGGTAGCTTAGGCTGTTTCCTTCACCTGTGCACAATACTAATCTCTACTCTGTTAACTCTGAAAAAAGTAGTTAGAAGAGCTAGAATCTCCAGCTGGCCCTAGAATAGATCTGGCTCCAAAGCAGAGCAACGGCCCTGTAGAAGACACACAGGCCTACTGTGTTCTCTCCAGATCCCACAGGCAGAGAGGCAGAAAGGAGGAGATAAAGCTGTCATGGGAATAATCACCAAAATACACCAATAGCCTTTCCTCAGTCAAATCTAGTCAAGCATGGGGTTGAATGACTATCACCAAAGCAGAAGGCCTCCAGCTCACAGTGCAGACTACAGCAAGTCTAAGCACAGTGCCAAGTGGTTTGCAATTAAATGAAATAAAACAGCAAAGGAAGGGGTTTTTGCCCCTGTCCCTCCATAAATCCCCTAACCTTTAGGTACTTCCCCTACCAAAGACAGGACTTCCAGTGCCTGGTTAACCAGGGACAAATCCCTCTTCCTCAGCACCAACATTTCACAGTGGCAGTAAGCAGCATAATTTTCATTTATATTTAGTGAGGGGGGGAAAGATAAACAGACATATTATTTTTCCTATTAAAAATAGAAGGGTATTGAAATAAATAAATCTTTGAATGTTTTGACATTTTCAGGGAACTACTTTTACTAAAGAAATGTAGGTACACAACAAAAATAAGTGCTCTGTTTTACAGTGCACAAAGAAAATGGACTGGATGATCTCTCTGGTATAAATCAGAAACAGCATCATTTAAAATAATGATATAATACCAGTATAAAAACTAGCAAGATCTAAGTTCAAAGACTATAACAGAAGACTTGGTTTCTCCTATCACAAAGGAAAAAGATGATATTTAAAAAAAAAAAGAATAATTTCCTCTGAAATGTCTTACTTTGGCAAAAAATCCCAACCCCAAGTTAAGGAAATCTTTACATATCTTTTAAATGTTCAGAAAAAAAAATAAGTTAGATGTTTCATTAGTATGTGTCTGGATATGTGTAGAGGTATTTTTATGCCACTAAGAGTTTACTGGACTGAATTTTTCTCAGTTTTCATTTATTTGTTATTCAAGTACATTTCTATATGTAACCCTCACCTACATTCATGGAAACATTAATAGAAAATGAGTATTTAATGTATCCATTTTTCATTCTTTTACTATCTAAGTTTATAATAGTGGTAAAAAATAATGGTTTGTAGACTTACAATCAAAAGTTAGGAAACACTGTATCACCCAGAACACACTAGCAGACCATGACCCTCAATGGTGACTAGATACTAGCACACTGGTTAATTAAGACAGGATGGTTCTACGTTCAGATTAGAGGAAAGGGAACAAAATATCATGAAACACTTTATATCTGGCTCTACTCGAATTGTTACTTTGCATGTTAGTTTACTCTCAGGCTCAAAACAGTATTAATATGCAGAGAACTAAGAAGCAGAGTTGCAGGACAGTTAAATTAATTAAAGGGCAGGGAGACTCTGCAGAAGGATCAGGACAGACTGGATCGATGGACTGAGGCCAGTTGTATGACATTCAATGAGGCCAAGTGCCGGGTCCTGTATTTCAGTCACAACGACGCCAGACAGTGCTACAGGCTTGGGGAGGAGTGGCTGGAAAGCTGCCTGGAAGAAAAGGACCTGGTGCTGCTGGTGGATGGCTGGTGTGCACAGGTGGCCAAGAAGGTCAATGGCATCCCAGCCTTTATCAGGAATAGTATGTCCAGCAGCACTAGGGAAGTGATTTCCCCCTCGTACTCAGAACTGGTGAGGCTGCACCTCAAATACTGTGTTCAGTTTTGGGTCACTGACTACAAGAAAGACATTGAGGTGTTGGAGCATGTCCAAAGAAGGGCAATGATGAGAACCTTGAGTCTTATGAGTTGTAAGACTGAGAAGCTAAACAGCCTGGAGAAAAGAAGGCTCAGGGGAGATCTTCTCGCTCTCTACAACTACCTGAAAGGAGCTTTGTAGTAAGATGGGGGTCAGTCTCTTCTCCCGTGTAACAAGCAATAGTACAGGAAGAAACTGCCTCAAGTGGTGCCAGGGAAGATTTATATTGGATATTTGTAAAGATTTTTTCACCAAATGGTTGTCAAGCCTTGGAACAGGCTGCCCAGGGAATTGAATGTATGTTTGATATGCATAGGAGACAGAAGTACCATTAACACTCAGCATTTTACCATTCTGGTAATAAGAGCACAAAGCAACTGCCGCCTGGAGCTTGAATATTACAGATTCATGGCACAGCCCAGGAATAACTACTCCAAAACTTCTTATGAGGCTTTGTTGAAACTGACCGACTTACTCATTTCCCTGCTGATACCACATTGCAAATTGTCTGTCATAAGATAAGATGCCACTTCCTCCTTCTGCTCTCCTTAAAAGCTGAGACCCAAATCCAGGTGTAACCAATAGCCCCACTAGCTCCACAGTTCCCCCTGGAGGTGCGGAGCATCTGCCCAAAATAAATTAGTCTGCAGTCTCACAGTTCTGAGTTGTACTGAACCACAAGTTTTGCCCTTCCTTTCTCCCCTCCAGGGTGGAGTCAGGTGAGTGTGTGGGAGAGATGGATCTTTGTTAACCTCTGCTGCAAAGAGTATATAAGCTTTACATCCCATTTTTCAGCTTCTTCATTCTGTGATTCCTTACTGATTGTCACATCTCTGGCACTAATGCAATAAAGTAGCTACTGCTTTACAGATGAGAAAAGTCCCTTAGAATAGCATCAACTACTGTTGTAAGAAACATTCTCCTTCACTTCCATGCCTGCACTAACACAAAAGTCACACAAAAGCTAGTATTTCTGTGTCCATAATCCTGTGATACACCCACGTTGAACTGTTGGTAGTTAGCTATTACCAGCGTCACTGTTTGCTAGCACTACTATGCTGCGTAAACATGTTGAAGGGCATTCTTTTGATATGCTTTTCTTCTTGGAGATTCAGATGTGCCAGACCACTAATAAGCTATGGGAATTGCTCAGCTGCATGCTACTGAACACTCTGGTCTCCTTGAAACAACCAGAATAGAACAGATTTAAGAAATTATACAGCCTAGAGCTTTTGTTTATGGTGAAAAAATACACAGAGCAACACATTACTTCCTCAGATGCTCAGATGATTCAAATCTAACAGTAGAAACTGCACAAACCAGCACAAAGGTTTACAAAAACTCTAAAAAATGATAATATGACCTAATCAGAAAAAATATTGAAGAAAATTACATATATGTCAAGTCAATGAGAGCTGCTGTGGTGTTTCCTGGACATTTTAGAAAAAATTTCCAAGGACAACATAATTAGATTAGTTAAATACACTGTAGAACATCCTATAGACATTTAATGGCTAGTAAAATTAAATCATCAGCCTCATGGATAGTCTTGAACATTTTAAAAAAAAAATTTTAGTTTTTATTTCCAAAAAAAGGAAAATCACCTAAATCACAATTATTTTTAAAAATTGATATTAAAAAATTAGAACATATATGTTTTTTCTTACCTATAAGTGGTGTGGGGAACATACACTTCTCTAATTGGGAATTCCAAAATCTCTTTGTGAGGACGATTACGGTTTTCTGGAAATGGCTTCACTGGTAGTAGTTCTGGTGTCAGACAATAACCAAGGTTTTCTGGAGCTGGGGAAATCTCCAGTTTAAGCATTCCTTTAAAGAAAACACCACAAAATCTCATCAAGAATATTAAAAAGAACCAATGCATAATAAAACAAAAATTAAAACATTATATGAGGTTACGCAGCAACAGTGCAGAAATAAGAACTGGATCTTCAGCTTGAAGGCTGCAGGAAAATAAAAACAGAGGTATAGAAAGAAACACCAGAAATAACGTACAGACATCCTTACACATCAGGCCAAAATACAGCTCTTTATGTCTACCCAGTACAATTTTAAAGCAGCGGGAAAAAAAGAAGGAATGCTATATGCTGGGTTGATGTACTAATATCTTTCATATGGAAGGAATACAAAAATTGTCTGGGAGATAAATAAATGATAAAAGGGCTGCTGTTTGATACAGTTGTCTCTCACCTCTCCCACTCAGATTCTGTTCTGATTAATTTCTGCCAAAGCAGACACCACCCACCAGGAAAGACAGGCTTTGCTGTGGTGAGCAGTTAAACAGTTAATACTGATAACATTTACCCAAGTATAATTAGACTTGCAATTTAATTTCTCTGTTGTGATAAGTGAAAAACGTTTGGGGAAGTCAAACTTGTTATTTCTGGCAACCTGCTATAAAGGCAAACCGGCTTTGCACTCTGATCATATTTTTTAAGGTTCTTCTACAATCCAGAAAGGCTTGAGCTATAATTTATGTAAAAGAAAGAAATAAGCTGGTCAGGTTTTTGACAGTAGCCAAACACTATCTCTGCTTCTCCACTTTGCTAACTAACACTGAACCAAATACTCAAACAATATGAGATGCATGCACATTTTAATCCCTGTCTGTAAAATATGACCCATTTAAAAACATGTCAGGGAAACAGCAAGGATCTTAGACATTTGGTTTAAAGCACTGTCTTCAAACAGTTTGAATAATAACAGAAAACATTTATAAGATATACTGTAAATTAGGAAGGAAAGCAAATCATCTTAGAATATCAAGCTAAATATAAATTTCCATACTCACTCATATAGAAAAAAACCTATAAAGCACCTCTGCTCAGGTAGACACTGGGAACCTAGGAAGTTCCACAATAGCATACACTTAAAATCTTAGTTGATTATACTTTAGGGTTGGAAATTACAGAACAATTTATAGGAGAAAAGTACATATATCCTTTTCCATCCAAAATTATTTATATACCTGGTAAGGTCTTAACTCTTCTCTGCAAGGAAGATGATCTTTTGAAATCAGCTAAAAATTTGAACAGATCTTCATCACTGAGCCTGTCTCCTTCCTACCAGGAGAAAGATAAAAATCAGTACCTTTATAACAATACTGCATAACACTGAGAAAAGCTTCTGAGTGTCCTTGAGGCATGCAAAGCAAGAGGGTTACTGCCTACTTGACAGCAGTTATTCTCTGTCCCCACATGAATATCACAGGTAACTTCTCCCAACACAGTTCACATGACATAGATGAAAAATTTCTTAGGCCATCAGAAGTAATGAGTATCCAGTACCTGTTTAAAGAAGGTGCTCAGAGTTAGAGAGGTTGTTTTGAAGTTTGATACTGGATAGCTGTCCTCCGAATTGAGACTTCTCTCAGAAAGTCTTCTGGCCTGTAGCAGTGTTGCCCTCTTGTCACTAGTGGATCCTTTCCCTTCAAAAGGAAATTAAATGAAAAATTAACTTGCTTTGTGTTGCTTTGGTACAAAGACTGTCAGGATACCCTAGAAATCCACAACTTCCCAGCAACATTAAGAATGAGTACTCAAAACATTCCACTGCTTTTATACAGACTAGGTAAAATAGTGGAATGCCAGGACCCACCTAGTGAAGTGACATTATTTTTGCTGCAGAGCACAAGCATACCGAAATTTTTAGTTCATGCGTTATAAAGCACATTGGTCCTGTGTAGTCTATAAACTGTTACATGTATTTTGACCCATCTTGCAAATGAATTCTATGTGGCAAAGGGAGTTTTACTTATACAAAACAAGAGTTCAACAAAAATTGGCCTAAAACATGGGAGAATATTTAGCATACATAAAAATAAATATGCAGAAATGCAACAGTAAGCTGGTAAGTTGTGTTTCTAGCACTGAAAAGGAAGGCTAAGAACATGACTTTGAACCTGTTCCTCGCCCTTGATGCCAGACTGAATGAAATTGTTTCCTATGTAAAGTCCTACCAAAGTGACCCTTTGCATTAGTTAGAAAAGTTAAACAACTACCGTTAAAACCTTCGGCCTCAGTTATTTCTCGTTCAAGTGTTGAAAGATTGAAGAAATTAGTTAGGCTTATGGGAATCCAGGCGAACGGCATTCTGTACTTGCCCAACCGCTGACAAAAGGATTCGACTTGGGCTCTCAGTTTTTCAATCTTTTCTTTTGTCTAAGACAAAGAAAATAATGACTGTTTCAAAATCAATCAGTTATTTTAATGCTACTATAGGTAAAAAATAAGAAATTACATATTTTCAGTTCAGTAAATAATTTTCACTCTTATGTCCTGTGCTTTCTTGTTAACAGCACTGTCAGGGTCATAGCTGGTTTTGTTTGTGCATTCAGTCCTCATTTCTTTTCAGTGAGTTTTCATTATAGAAAAGGAGAACACAGATGTTTTTGCAGTGACCTTGAAATCCACCATGAACAATTATCATGAAACAGTGCTTTCTTCATCAGAAACAGAAACAATATTCTACTACATTGCATTGTCATCTCCTTTGACTCAAGACTTTGTCAGTATTGATTTCCATAGGGATCACTAATGACAACGCACCTTTCCTTCTCAAGCCTTCTTTCTGTGAGTCACAGACAGCAAACTGCTTGCACCATGGATGCACAAATTGACTTCCTCCCCAGTGTTCTTGGAATTCTATCTATCCCAAAGACTCTGTTCTTTTTCTCTTTATTTTTTTTTCTTTTTTATTGTGCATGCATTCTTTGATCTAAACACTCTTTATAGTTATTTACTTACCTTGCCAGCCTCACTTTCTTTAAGAACCATGTAGGGTTCTGCACAGTCTCCAATTTCTCCTTGCTGAAGCACTTTCTCTATCTACAGAAAGCAGTGAAATAAGACACTCACAAAGGAAGAATGTCACACAAATAGTAATGTGTTGCTCCTCTAGCAATAAGAAAAATCTGCCTAAATCATCGAATCATAGAATCATTTACATTAGAAGAGACTTTTAAAATCATCAAGTCCAACCGTTAACCCTACTCTACCAAGTCTAACACCAAGCCAAATCCCCAGGCACCACATCTATACAGCTTTAAAACACGTCCAGGGATGGTGACTCAACCACCTCCCTGGGCAGCCTCTTCCAATGCCTCATAATGCACAATATAGAACTCTTAAAACTATCTTTATGGATTAACTGATACTAAACTTCCTAGTTTTCCATCTGGTATGCTAGAAAGCAGAAAATATGTATGTAAGAATACTTTTAATCAGGTACTACTGCTTTTTCACTAAAATCAGGATAATTAACACATTCCAAATTAAGTGGTTCAGGGTAACTCTGTTTCAGAATTAAATAAACAAAATTATGCAAAGTATGCTAACCTAAAGCCAAATAACCTCCACAGAATGTAGTTAGTATTTTAAAAAATGGCTTATTTCACTTTAAATTTCCAACAGTCAGGGACAAGAAATTCTAAATACTTATTAGAATCAGAACATTGGGTATCAATATAACTTCTTAGCTTGGGAGTGAGATAATCCAGTAGACGCTTGTGCATGTGTTAGGAAAAAGTATTACAATTCATCACAGCTACAGGTAACTCATGTTTGTCATCTCCACGAACTCAGACAACAGGCACAGCCAGGAACAGGAAGGTCAGTGTTAAAATAGCACTGTAACATACTTTTATTACTAGGTATATATCCGATGAGGGATAAGTGACAGAAAATACTGCCGATCTTGCTTGAGTAGACAAGTCAATGGAGGGTGTATGAGAACGCAAGAATCCTCTTAATGAATCGGAGTTGAGGTCACAATGGAAATTTTCTGAAATCTGGAAAAGAAAAGGTATGTGAGTTTATTGCAAAGCAAAAATGCATCAAAATTTATTTTAAAATAAATGCCTGGATGCACTCTTTTGTCTCCTAGATGCGTTCCTTTGTGACCTTTGCTAGATTATATGATCCTGCTCTGGCAGGGGGTTTGGACTTGAAATTCTCCAAGGTCCCTTCCAACCCCTGACACCCTGTGATCCTGTGAAAAGTAGTAACTAGAACAAAAAAAATAAACAATTTCAAGCAAATGACTTTCACTGAATAAAAAGAATCCTGTATCAGACAGCATGTATGAAAAAGCTGCATGTTTTTTTTAAGTTTTCCTAAATTATTACTCCAGAGATAAAAAACCCAAACTAACTGAACAAAAATTCTGTTTACACACCTACCTTTTTTCTTTCTTTTACGTCATAGAGAGCTATGCATGCAAACAAAGGTTCAATCTCTATATCAAACCTGATAAGGAAAGACACAGAGGACACTGATTAATGCCATACTTTTATTATTCTGTATAATAAAATACAAAAGGGCTATATTTCTACTGTCACTTCCTCTGGAAAGTAAAGAGAAATGCCTCACTCTAGACCTCAGCTCTCTGAAAGTCTTGAGGAATTTTTTATTAGTGCATTTTATTAGCTGATTTCAAGGGGAAAAGAAGCAAAGTAAACTGCATACAATGTATTTTCTAAAATTTGTCAGAAAGGTAGTTTCAGATTTCAGTTAAAAATGATCATACAGTTCTTGATTTTTTTTTTTGTTGCTTATCGAGTCCAGTAGTGTCTACACAGACCAATCTAGTTGGTTGGAAATAGATAATTTGGGTTCATTCCCAACTCCTTTTCAACCTGACATGTTAAAGACTTCTGTAATGATGGACAGAAATAGTCCTCTTCTACACTAAGAAAGAACAAGCAGCCTGTGAATGCCTACTGAATGAGACACCTGCAGTGATGTAGCAGGGCTGGAAGCAGTATGCTGCTATGAGCTGAGAAGCAGAGAGAGAAGCCTGTGAAGCACACTTACTTCAGAGTCTGCAGTTTCACCAAAATCCTATTGCCCAGGTGTTCCTTTGGGCGATCTGGCACTGGCCGTATCTCCACTGCATCCTCCTATCATTAAACAGTCATTCTAGTCATATTCAGTTAAAACAACTGTAAATTTATATACATAAAACTTTTACATGATGCTAACTGGGCCACTGCAACAGAGTAGCAAAATCCCCCACTCAGCAGAGGATTTCATCTCTTCAGAGATGAAAGAACATTGGTTTATATTTCTGAATTTTTATACTTCTGACACCTAGCTGGCATTTACATTGAATATTTATTTACACTTTTGTCCCCTGAACAAGTGTTACAGCAAAGGGTAAACAGCCTGACAGGATTGTATCACCAGCATGTGGCTTGATGCACACTGGGAGGAATATGACGAAGGCTCACAGGGAACACCAAGAGTCTGAGTACAACCCCCAGAATGCAGGTTCAGGGCAGTTGACGGGAGCCCATGGTGTTATTATTGTCTGAGGGAGAAACATACCCAGTCTGCTAACACAAACTTTCAACTTCAGTGCAGCTTTAACCTCAAACACACTGGGACAGACAGCTCAGGATGGCTTGTGGGCTGCTCGTCTCTCTCGCTCACCTCATCAACAGAGGGGTAGAGGGCAAGGAGCTCGGCATGCCTGTTGGTGCGCCGCGCCTCCTCGTTCTGCCTCTCAAACTCCTCAGCGCTGACATGCTGCAGCAGGTTTTCCAGGCGGGGGTCTGGCTGCAGGCTGCGTAGGTCAAAGTCAGAGGAGGTGAGGTTCGTCCTTGAGGACTCCTCGGAGAGCACGCGGACATGTTGGGGCCCTCCCTGTTGGAAAACCACAAAATGGCGAGACGCAGCTTGGATGCTTTTGCCATGAGGCTCAGTGGCAAGCGTGGCTCTCCGCTTGATGCCATTACAGACATCCTAGGCTGCTTCCTTCGAGAAAATTACGATATTTAATTACTTTTCCCAAAGTGAAGAAAATATACCTGCAAGTTTGCATCACCGGAATCCAGCGTTTCTGATGCAAATGTTTGTTTTTGAAGCGTCTTGTGAAAATTTTTTCGGGAGCCCTTGTTTTTCAGCCTATATATATCTGAATTCCCTTGGTTCCTTTCACAGAGAAGCCCAAGCAAGACAGGGCAGCATGAGGAGGAGTTACAGGAAAATAAAACAGAAAAGACAATTAAAAATAAGTAAATTACACAAACGGAAACATTATTGTGCAAAAAAGCAGCATAGGCAGCTTTTATGCAAAAAGTGACATTTCACAACATTTAATTATCACACCACTGAAACTCTATAACTTATCTCATCATTTTAATAATGGTTTTAAAAAGAAGAAAATTTATTCAGATCACTTTTGCATAGCCTGTGAGCCTGAGATAGCAGCAAAACCTGACCTATGTACAAATCCAGATCTGAGTTCCCCATCAAGCATAGTGATTATATCAGTGACCTCAAGAACATGGATCAGGATTGTTTATCTCTTGGCTGGCTCTTTGTTCCTACAATTATACATCAAGGAGCTTACTGCTTTTGTTCTGGACCTAGCTGGTATCTCAAGTTAATCACATGCAACAATCTACACCTTTCAAATGGTGCCTGCTTTTGAAGACAGCTATTACTATGGCACAATGTAACCCTCTCTCCTGGCAACTTCCCAAAATTTTGCAGCAAGGTACCAATTTCAAGTTCCATTTTTGTGGTAGATGGAAAAAAAACCATCAGGCATCCTGAAAAAAACCAAACCAGATGCCTCCAGAACTCTGTTTCTTCCACTTTAGTATGACCCTTTGGCAATCAGCCTCCTTAGTTAACAGTATCCTGCTTCATTCATTTGCCTTTATGCAACACTCCTAAACCAGTATCTAAATATCTGAGAACTTTCATGAAGATGCCACAATAAGGGGCTCAGGAAGACACCTTTTTACTTCATTTGGGGAGTAACTGAATTATATGCTCTGATGTGTTTTAATTTTAATTGTTCACATTTTAATCATTTACCAGTTCACTGAAAATGAAAACTGCAGTCATAAAAGAGACAATCCCAGCTCTCCTTGGATGTGACCTGGTTTTGGATCCATGTTAATCATCCAGAGTGCAAGAAAGAAATTCTGCACAGCTTGACTTTAAGACATTTAGTATCCAAAAGAAATTTTGTTCATTATTTTCTAACAACCTCTGCTGCAAACAAATGATTAATGCAGAATTTATGTACCTGAGATTGTGCTTTCCCTGTGGTGTACAAGCTACACTAGAGACGCCTTTCCCCTACAGTATGCCTGGAAATTTTATTTATATTGTTTATTTATTTTGAAAAACATAGTATCAATTAAAACTCACCTAGAAGCAAACCCTGCCTTTAGCACATATGTCAATTCAATGGCCATACTCTGAATTAAGAAAGTGGGATGAGGAAAAGGAACAAAGGACAACTGAAAGGAGAAACTGACAAGCACAGGAATAAGCCTCCCATTCAAGCCTCTGGCAAAACCACATTGACCTCTCAGCTGTGTCCAGATCCTCTTGTCACACACCTCTCTGTCCTGGGCACTTCTGCTCATGCCACCCACTGAAGATGCTTCAATCTCCTGTTCTGAACCTTCACATCCATGAATGAATGAAAATCACTAACACACTCCTCACATCCATACATCACCAGACAAGACATTCAGCCAACTCCTATGAATTTTTTTCTCCCAAGTAGGCAACTACAGTTTTTCCAGCCTTTCTCAAAACAATGGAAAGATTTCTACACATACTTTTTTTCTCAGTTCCCTCTTGGTGTCTTTTTTTCCTCTCATACCTGTTTTGAGAATATTATCCAAGCATAACATGAGATTCCCAAAAGCAATCTATCACTGGTTTATGTGACATGGCAGCCTCTTTTACACTGTCTTGTTCTTTGCAATTTTTAATAACTTGCTTGCTTTGTTAGCCACAACCATCAAAGCTCAGCTCTGTGACAGGGCCCTTTATCATGTTTACTGCCGATTCAACTGCTCAATAAAGTTTCTGAATGGAAATCTGTTTTGACCTGAATGAATGAAACAGTAAAACATGACAAAAATATTTTCACTTATATGTATTTCTACGGCTCCATTCACATTTCTACAAGCACACATATGTGCAAAAATAGCTACACTATTTTTCACCTCACCTGCTTTACTGCTCACTCGCTACTCCTGCACAGATGAAGCTGTACTCTGGGTCTTTATAGCATGCTCAGGACAACACCGTGTGAAAAAGCCTAGTGCCTGTGCTCTGAGCAGTGCAGGTGGAAGGCCTGCAGAACCCACCAGCTTATTTTTAGTCACTCACTGTGGAACAGTTCTGAGAACTCAATCAATTTCATCAGCACCCGTGGAGGAAGTCTCTTAGTAACCCTTAATGACTTCTCCGTCCCTGCACAAGATGCACAGTTTAAAAATACAATTCCTTTACAATCACCAGCAGTCAATCTGTAATGTCCTGACTGCTGATGTACATACAGGTCAGAAAAAAAGAATGTAGGGAGGGCAGGTGATGGGACACAATGAAATGGCAGCAAATGTGCCCTCACTCTACTATTGGCTGCCACTACTGCTTCTCAAGAACAGTGCATAAAAGCAGGAGAGAATGAACAGGAAGTGCTGCAGAAAAACAGAGCTCCAAAAACCTCTTTCTGAAGAACAGAAGGGGGTGATGGGGAAGGAAGCAAGCTCCACTGACACAGTTCATCCCTGAGAGTCTGGGGACAGACATCTCTTCACAGAAGGCACTGACCACGAGTTCTCTTCACATTTAATACTTTAAATGGAATGAAAATAAATTATTAAAGTAAAATAAAATAATGAGTACAGGTACATTTCTGTGTGTTGAGTTACACTGATGCCAAATGCAGAAATTGCTTACTGATGTGAAATGGCAAACTTGGATGTTACACTAATAATCCCATGAATACAATCAATAACTGCTGGGAAAGCCCATAATCCTCTTTTTTTATTTTTTTTTCACAGCATGAAGGGAAAATGAAGAACAAATGAGTGTAATCTTTATCCCTGTTACCTTTCCTTTTAGTATGATCAAGTAGTAGTAATATTCCTGATTCAGATAAATCATCATTACAGACAGTTGATGTTTCTTCCCAATTAATTCCAAGTAATTAAGAAGCAGATGCAACAATATTTAGCTATAGCACACCAGATCAAACAAAATGATCTAGTTATGTATTACTGAAAAGTTAGCCCTTGCCTTCAGTCACTGATTCAAATCATTTCTTTTTAAGATTACTTCTAACAGGATGGATCTCCTTTCTGACAAATAATATGCAAGGTATTTTATATTTTATTTATTTATATGTAGCTTACTTTCGATTCACAATCAGCCACTCCCGGATATATGTCTGAACACAGTCTCTGACATGTGAGTCCAGTTCAATCCTGGGGAAAAAGCAACATATTGTAAATATTTTAGTACCTATGTCATACTTGAAGGACAAAAAAAAATTATCTAAACATGCTGTTCAGATAAAGACCTATTAGTCCTCTCCTGTATATTTATTTTACTGCTAAACTGTTGTTTGAGGTTTAAAGAATTCTCTGTACTACAGGAACTCCCTGATGCAGGTTTTTGCTACTATGTTTATAAATTAACAAATATACATTTAACATAGGTAACCATTTGCCACACTATGAATTTCAGAAATATAATACCAATGTTGCTATAAAATAAAGCAAAATAAAGTAAATTATAACAAGTATAATCCTTGTGATTTTCCAGACTTGCTAATAAGTCGACTTGCTAATAAGTCTCAAAATACAGAGCTCAACTCCTGGACTCTTGCAAATACATACTGTCTCGTATGCTTACGGTGTAATTTTCTTATTCTCACAGAAACGAAGAAAATTCTAAAAAGGGAACATAAGCTTTTAATCAGACATCAGAATAAAACCTTAAGGTCTAGGAATATATTGTAATTTAATTTCATCATTTTCAAATAATCATCATTCAATGTAGGGAGTTGTCAGGGCTGCCTGAATAGACCGGATAGTGACCGGAACTGAAATATTATAAGCTAAAGTCAATATCTGTGAATTGCTGTCATGATGTTGTAGCATAATTCCCCTACTCCTGTTTAAAGGAAAATTCCAGTAACCTGTGCCAAAGTGACTTGTTATGTCTTTGGATCCAAGGGGGTAAAGGAGTAGGATACACATACAATGCAGGAATGGGTGAAAGGTATGATACTTTTTTAGCATTTTCCACTCAGAGCTTTTAACAGATTTGGAACTGGTTACCCAGAGCAGGCAACCAATTTGGCTTCCTGTGTGCACCACGGGACAGAGCCTTGGCCAACTGCTGTGTGCCCCTGCCACCAGTGGACTAACACAGCACATGGTCACTTCCTGCATTTGGTTTGGGTGGGATAGATGTTTGCAAGCAGACAGCATGTTAACCCAGTTCTGTAGGTGGTATTTATTTCCAACTCAGGTGCAGGAAGACACCACAGACTGCATCGCCTGCAGGTGAATTTTTGGCACATGCCCCCTCCTGTGCTCTCATCTTCCCTAACACACCCTGGTAACCTTGACCCAGATTTTCTGTGAAAGCACTAATGCTGATAACGGTTGTGTGAATGGCTAAATAGGAAGCTGCTGTGTAAAAAAAAAAAAGTCTGCTGAAAGTATATTTGTTGGTATGGACTCTTTGAACTTTGCCACAGACTCCTTACAAAAACCTTAATGTCACTGCAATGCAAATTAGGCCTAAAACTCATTGTTCATCATGAGTCTACATGTTCTAATACTGGAAAAACAAACAGGTAACTGCTGTTTAAAACAGCAGGAGTAAAGGAAGGTAACTTTGGAAATAGGGAAGAAATGGTCATCTTATCTTTTAAATCTCATTTCAAAGCTGGATAATTTTTTACTAATTTTTCCCATCATTTCAATAAATGGGAACTGAAAGCAACAAAATATTTGGTCTCCCATATCCATTCCTCTTCTCCAGTTCACAGGAAAACAAGAATTCATGATAAAGACTGGAAAATTTTCTATGAGAAACTTCAAGCGAAAAACACCTTTTGTGGAAATGTTACAAAATCCTCTAGGAACTGTGTGATCCAAACCATTCTCAAGGAACCTAGCATGGCACCTTGCCTCTACTGCTGCTGGTTTCCTCAACTTCCTGAGAGATGGACTGGACCAAGAGGGAACTTGAACACTGAGACCTTGCTTAGAGTGAGGGATTCTCACAGCTGGCAAAAATCATAAGAACTGTGGTTCCTGCTTGGCCTCACTGCATTTGGTATGTTGGGCAGAAAACACCGTACAAATACTGCTGTTGTACAAGGCTCTAGTTCATATGGTTGGCTGGTATAAATTAAAGCAGG
Source organism: Chloroceryle amazona (assembly GCA_027560015.1). Lineage (NCBI taxonomy): Eukaryota > Metazoa > Chordata > Aves > Coraciiformes > Cerylidae > Chloroceryle > Chloroceryle amazona. The sequence goes on along the minus strand of JANHFX010010168.1, from coordinate 15,504 downwards.
CTGTAACAACTTCTGCAGGAACAGAGGGGGGTGCAAGTCTACCGTGTGAGCCAGGACACCATAAACTAAGCCTATCTGTCCTTTCAGCATTCCAGTTAGGCACAGCAGAAAATATAGCCTCTGCTGTTCATCTCCTGAATGTACTGGAAGGAGCCAGCCCTCCATCCCAAAGATGCTTCAGAAGTAGCCATCTTTGCAGACATTGCAGTTTGGGGCTAACACTTTTATCTGTCTCTTAATGCTTGCAAGACTCCATAGGCCTTTGTGGTTCTGCTTGAAGGTACCATTCAAAGTGGAACAATCCTTGAAGAGTATTTTGTATACAATACATAGGACTCTCCTAAATCACATCATAAACTCCAGTGCATCCCTTTTGTTCATCCTGAAAAATTTTGTGGCCAATAGTTTATCAAAATGGCTTAAATATTTCCGTGGGGGGAGCAAGAACCAGTATCAACACATGTTACCTATTTTAATTTAAAAGCTGTTGAAAATATTGGAATTATTCCATTAATATAATCCTGAAATCAAAAGTGACTCCTATGCAACAAATCAACACCTTTCCTCCCCACTGTCCCCCCATTTAAGCTAGAATGGTACTAAGAAGATCATGTTAGTGATCTGATCAATGCCATGTAACCCATAGCTGGAAAAAAAACCCAAACAAACCCACAACAAACCGAAAAAGAAAGAAAAGAGCAAACCTCAATCCTATGCTTACTACCTGATGAGAATCAACTTCCACCTCTGACATTGCAACTAGAAAGTTTTTTTCATACTACCCTCCTCCCCTTCTTTAATTTTTCCTGTTCTACTTGTGGCATACTTCTACTGCTTCCTGCTAGCTCAGGAAGTTGTGTATGTGTTTACATAATTTTAAGCATGAAAGCAGGCCTGACAGAACAGCAAAGTTCAAATATGTAAAGTTCAGCAAGCGCATAATGGATGGATAGCAGAGTGAGATGTCTGGATCAACATCTTCAAAACGAATTTTAAACTTGCAGGATTTCAGAGGGAGGGCAAATTTCCTTACCCATCTTCTGGCACAGAGGGTTGCAAAGTCCTGCACTCTTTGGGTGTAAAGACAATGTCCAAGTCATCTTCAGGAAAGTCACCAAGTTCTTGTGCTAATTCTGAATCCAAGTTGTTCAGCCGTGTCATTAGGAAGCCTTCAAAATCTACTGGCTCTACTGCATCATAAAAAGAAGGCTAATGGAAGAAATAAAGAGGCGTTTATTTTAGGAACAGAAAGTTTTTCCTAATGGTGTTACTTTAAGATTATTTATTTATTTATTTATTTATTGTTATTGTCCCATTATTTATGAAATGCTAGAAATCGACTTCTCAGCTTATATACAGTGTCACTGCATTTATGATTCTATGAAATTTGGAACAGGCTGCCCACAGAGGTTGTGGAGTCTTCTCCTCTAGAGATTTTCAAGACTTGCCTGGATCTGTTCCCGTGTGGCCTGACCTAGGTGATCCTGCTTTGGCAGGGGAGTTGGACTCAATGATCTCTAGAGGTCCCTTCCAACCCCTAACATTCTATGATTCTGTGATTCTAAGAAATGTTGCTAATGAAACATTCTGCTGAAAACATAAAGAAGAATGAATAGTATTAATCAGACTTAGGAAATAGGCAGAGGTGATCAGGGACAAGAGAGGAAAAGGACAGGTGACCAAAATGATAGTGACAGGCAGCACCAGCTGGCATGAAGATACCAATGGACTCTGGAGCACATGTGCTGAAAGGCACTAGCAGTAACAAGGACAAGGCAGTAAGTGTCAGAAGTTATACCAAGCAAAGGGTCACCTATAAGCACCATGGCTACCATCATGAAGGTGCCACTCATTTGAGGTGCTGTGCCTGAAAGCTATTGACAATTAGAAATGCTGTTTGCTTTCAGCTCTAAATAAAGTTGAGGGCAAGATATATTAAAAATCAGAAGGAATTACTATTTTCCATCTTTTGCATATTGCTGAGATTTCTAATTTTATTGGATTTTTTCAAGTACTGTAACTACATGAAAGATTATATGGAACTACTAAAGTTGTTATTGTAAACCCTAGATATCCACCATTTATTTTTGCAGCACATGGCATTGCACCTCGATAGAGAGCAGCTGTATCTGGCTACATTTAATCAGCCATTCTCATACAGAATGTACGATCAGACCAAAGTTAAACAAGTACAAGCTCTGCCACTCATACATGCTCTGAAGCTTTCTGCCTCGTTTTTATCTTCTTAGTCTTAAAAATAGAGGCAGAAAATCTTGTTTGACATGGTACCTAGAAATCTTCCACTTACAAATAAATGTGACCTCATATGTTAGGTGTATATGATATTCTCTGCATAGATAAAACTGAAAAGCTCTGGGTTACTCTAAAATGGCTCACACATAATATATCATGCCTAAAAATGCCTAGTTTCTATATCACTATAGAAACAAAGATGAGTTAAAGCTGATTAGTGGTAATTACGAGTTCTCTGAGCCTTTTTAGTGTTCTGGAAATGTGAGGAAGCTAATAAAAGTCCAGAAAATGAAGCATATTTAGGAGAAATGTGCTAAAGATACCTAAGACAAGCAAACCAACTGAATCTTTTGCAAAAAAAAATATATGCAGTAAATACTCCTGTAAATGGTGTAGTAGAAACCTTAACACAATGAACCATGACCTCCCGCCCCAGGTTCCGCTTTTATAGGAAAACTCTACTGGTCTCTGCATAAGTAAAGTCTCTGAGCTCATCCCTCTCTGCCTGTACATTTAAGGGATTGATTGAATTCTCTGAAAGCACCTTTGGGAAAAGCTCTCTTTCTTTGCTTTTTTTTTTTTATCCAAAGGAAAACCCTAAAACTGACAGTAAGATCATCAAAGCATGAGCCAGCCACCTGAAGTAAAACACTGGGCTCTTAAAAAGTGGTTAAGTACTATCTCTGATTATATGTAGTGTAGCATACTAGATCAATAGCTATGAGTAAATAGTGATCTCTGTTAGCTTTAGCTGCTGATTTTTATTAATTGTTTTTATTTATTTTTGAAGTTCACTTACTGTACTGCCAGTGTGTAAAACATTACTTGTTATTACATATAAGAAGATCTACTTAAAAAATGTACAAAAGATTAAAGCAAAACACAGCTTAAAACATGTACAAAAATCTACTTAAACATGTACAAAAAATCTACTTAAACATGTACAAAAATCTACTTAAACATGTACAAAGATCTACTTAAAAAATGTACAAAAGATTAAAGCAAAACACAGCTTAAAACATAGAAAAGCATATTACATCTTTTCAGTTGATGTTTTGTTTTTCATGCAATATCTTTTTTCTTAATACAATCTAATTCTTAATACAATCTAATTTCTTAATACAATCTCATTTTATTAAGCATTGCAATTCATTTCACAAATCACACTCGTCTATTCTGACAAGTCAAATCCATCACATTTCATTATGACTTCTACCTTTTTCTAGTTGAAGTGTTAATAAACTTTAATCCCTAGAAAAGTGTGGTTCTGACTACAACAGATCATACACAAATGTAAAAAACATGGTGTAAAACATAAATCAAAATGGAGTGCAATGGTCTCCCTAACAATTGGCGCAAATTATCATAGGAAACAGAGATACAGCTTCAACTGACACATCGTACAAGTGGGCAAACCCAGTTATTTTACAGAAAATGCCACAAATAGTTAGTGAAAACATACCTTTTTAAGGATGATGGATTAGAGGCACGTAGATTGTGACAGCACACAAAATGGCAGCTACTGCACAATGCTTGGTAAATGAAATATTATCGTTTCTCAAGAGCAAAAGCAGTTGTCTGTATGTAGAAAAGACCTAGCCTCACACAGGCTGGATAACCACAAGAACCAAGTTAGAACACCACAGCATTTCAGATTAAGGAAGTGAGTAGCAGCAGGAGGCCCTGACACACAGGAAGTACCCATTTAACATCTAGCGGGTTACATTTTTCACAATCACTAGTGTGCAAAGACTTTTCCTGCTTCTACTTCTCAGATCTCGAAAAAAAAAAGAAAAAAGGGTAGGAGGAAGGAGAGTACCAGAATCTGAGTTTTATTAACTGCATAGTAAGTTTGCAGAATACCCATCCTCCTGAAAGGCAATTAAAAAGATCTATCATTTTTTTCCTTAGTCATAAGGGCAGTGTCATATGGTCTGACTTCTTCAGAGGGAGATTACTTGAGGAAGACAGAAGATGATTTTGAGACATGTTACAGTTGACTCAATGACATCTACGCTGATCTGGGTATATTTTGGCATTTCTCACTTAACATGCTGACTCTACAGGACTGAAAAACATGTCAGTGTGTTGTCTCTATTGATAACTCTAGAAACCGAGCCTCTACCTTTCTTCTCTTTACTCACTGACATCCTTTTGCAATTCATCTGTGATCACCACACAATGCATTTACTTTGCAGAGTTGAATGTTTCCAGCAAGAAAAGAATGTAATATACTCCAATACTTATTAATTATTTTTGATTTAAGTAGTATACAAAAAGGCTGTCTACTTCAGCTCCAGGGAAGATTCTCAGATTTCTCAAACATGTAATTTCCTCATCAGGAAGTATTTTTGAACAGCTTCAGCCAGTGGAAAGCAAGACAGATCACTTAAGAAGATCAATTAACTTACCCTAAAAACATTATGCAATGTATATTCCAAACCTGTGTAAAGAAGAGAAACCAAGAACTTACCAGATGAAGATTGGAAAAGCCAGGGGTACTTAAGCTTCGTTGACAGAACTGTGCAAAGCCTGGTTGGAGAGTAAATTGCTTTCTTATTTCTGCAGAGGAGTGCCTTAAATTAAGCAGAGAGAAACCCCTTATAACTACAATTATCCTCATACAAATTCCAAATGCTAGACTTTAGCCAATTTAGTGTATTGTCCCAGTATCTGGAAATGTATTTTGATGATGTTGTAGAGTCCTCTTGTTCAGTAATTGATGCAAACCTCAAAAAACATTTGCAAACCTATATAATTAAGATTCTGACACTCTTCCAAGAGATTTGTATTGTTATATTCATAGCATTATAGAATGGTTTAGTTTGGAAGGCACCTTAAAGACCATATACTTCCAACCTCTTTGCCATTGGCAGGGACATCTTCCACTAGATCCTGCTGCTCAGAGCCCCATCCAACCAAGCTTTGAACTCATCCAGTAAGGAGACATCCACAACTTCTCTGTGCAACCCTTTCTCATGTCTCACACTAAAGAGTTTCTTCCTTACATCTAATCAAAATCTACTCTCTTTCAGTTTAAGACCAATACCCCTTGTCCTGTCACTCCCTTATAGGGTCTGTCCACATCTTTCTTGTAGGCCTACTTGAAGTACTGGGAGATCACTAAAACATCCACACAGAGACCTCTTCTCTACGCTAAACAACCCCAACTCTATCAGACTGTCATTGTAATGGAAGTGGTTCAAGCACCTGGCTATCTTTGTGGTACTCCTCTGGACCCACTCAAATACTTCCATGTCTTTCTTATGCTGGAGGCCCCAGAGCTGGACATAGGACTCCAAGGGGGGGTCTTACAAAAGTGGAGTAGAGGGAGAAAATCACCTGCCTTGACCTGCTGGCCATACATCTTCTGATGCAGCCCAGGATGTAATGGGCTTTCTAGGCTGCGAGTGCACACTGCCAGCTCATATTCAGTATTTCAGCCACTGATACACCAGAGTTCTACTCCACAGAGCTGCTATCAGTCAGTTCTCTGCCCAGACTGTATTTGTGCTTGGGATTGCCTCAACCCAGGCGCAGGACCTTGCATTTGGCCTTGTTGAACTTCATGAGGTTTGCATGGCTCCACCTCTCAAGGCTGTCAAGGTCCCTCTGGATGGTGTCCCTTCCCTCCAGTGTTTCAACTATACCACGCAGCTCAGTGTTGTCAGCAACCTTCTAAGGGTGCTCTTGATCCCACTATCCATGTCACAAACAAAGATGTTAGATACTGCCAGTCCCAATACCAGCCCCTGAGGAATGACACTATACACTGATCTCCACTTGGGCATCCACAACACTTTGAATGAGACTGTCCAGCCAATTCCAATATTGCAGTCCTTGCAAATATGAAAGGTTATGCACGAAAGAATACCTTGCCCTTAAGTAAAGTGTGGCTGCAACCTGTACAGCAATACTTGCAGATTCATTTCTGCAAAGCAAAGATACAGGATAATAGAGCAAAGAAAATAAATGTCACAGAGGCAAATACTTTAATGCACTGACCAGGGGATAAAAACAAGACAGGACCACTCAGTGAACAGTGTAAGCCCAGGCTTAATAACGAAGCCCTCAACGTTAATAACGAAGTCCTCAATTGAAAACATAAGACAAATGAAAGCATGAATTTAAAAAACAGCCTATGCTGTATCAGATGAGCATTTGAGGAAAAGAATCCTAATGCTTATTTATAAATTTCAACAGGAGCAGGAGGCCAGTATTGAATTCTTCAGAAATCCCAGAGTGATAGTGTAGAGTTGCATGTATTAAGTCTGAAAATTCAGTAATTAGAGTAGCTTGTTCATTTTTAATATAAATAAATCGATATATAATATGATTTAAGAATAATAAGCCATGAAAGGGTTTAAAAATATCTACAATGTATTTCACCATGAATGTTCAGGACAAGATTTTTAAGAGAACAAGATACACTTAAGCAGATTCCAAGTGAAAAAAAAAACCAAACCAAACCAAAACCAAACCGGCAGGCTGCCAGGGCAGTCAAGTGGGAGACTGGAGAATATAGAGGTATCAAGACTTTCCCTTCCTTATGAGATTCTCTTCTAACTCCAGCAAGTATTAATTGGCATCTTAGAATTATCAGATGCCGCATGACAGTTTGCCTCTTTGGTGTGCACCTTCTCTCCTCTGTGGCCTCTTGATTTCTGCAACTACTATACTTACTCTATGACACCTAATATCTTACTACCATTTTCCTTGATAAGCATGACAAAAACCTAAATGCTATTCACTGCAATTCTGCCAGTGTTACGAGATGGACATCTAACAGAAAGTGTTAAAGGTATTAGAGATATTAGGTCTAATTTCTAAAATAAAAGATGCTTAAGTAAGAGTAGTTGCTCATAAATCAAAAGGACATGCCAGATGTGAGTGAGACACTGCTCCAATATAAAGGCAAGAGCAACTGCCAACAGAGCAAAGACAGAGCTACAGACAAAGAAGAGACAACCATTTGGAAGAGAAATTCCTACTCATCAGGGGTATTCCAAAAATCAGACAGGATGAAATGGGATTTTTTTTTTAAAAGGTTATTCACTGTATAAGCAAGAAGCCATGTAGGGAGAGTGAAGAAATATGTCCATTACTTAGATTATTTTTGCCCTATTTTAAACAGAAAAGCTGCTTCTCCATGAAGTTTATTACTCATCTTCACACTGCAATTAATGTCTGATCACGAATGTATGTAGGAAGGTAAGACCCAAAACTCAAATTATGCAAAATTGTTATTTTCCTTCAGACTCAGGCAGTTTATATTCTGTGCAGATGTAGATGTTACTGACATAAGTAGCACATGCAGCAGCAGATCTTGGCTTACTATATGTAAAAAAAAAGTGTTGCAGTGTATTTCCGAAGTTGCTTCTGTAAACAATGATGTAACACATATGAATAACACCAGACATGGATCATCAGACTCTTTGAAGAGGGACTAGTATGAATTTTCATCTAGAAAGGAGGAAGTAGGCATGTGGACAAAGGGACAAACTGTTGTCTGGTAAAAACTGTGCAAGCCCAGCTAATAGAGGATATACATTTCTCAAGAGCATCGACATTAGTTCTAGAATCTCCTCAACGTTCAAAGAAAGAACACACAAAATAAAACAGTCCAGTGGAAGAAGAATCATGTAATATGTAAAGGTGAATTTCAAATAGTTTAAGAATAGTTCAATTGATTTAATGTTTTTCATAACACTGAAGGAAGAAAGAGAGAAGGAATACAGTAAAAATAACAGCAGACAGCAAAGCTGATTTGAACCAACTATATTACAGGTATACTCTACAGGATCTACCACAGATAGGTAAAGGAAAGACACAGCTGCTAAAAGACAGTAAACCAAAAGGACAAGTTAGCTACCCCAACATGGAGAAAAGGGTGGTGTTAAGAGTCAAGAGATCAGGACAGAAAGTTTTGAAAACCTGAGAACTAGGGTGGAAACAGAAGTCCTTCTAGACAGCTCTTTGATAACACCATAATGGCTGTGTTTTGTAAGATGCTTGCTTTCTGATCAAACAGCTACCTCAGACACTCTCTGGGTACCTGCAGGAAAATGGTAGTCACATTAAACTAGTGTATGTGGTGTCCCAGATTTTTTTTTACAGAGGCTGCAATCCGTCTATGCTATGGCCATACTTTTACTCTCCCTGCCTGTACAGCTGCCCTGTCTAATTCCGAGGACAACTTTACAGTCATCAAGGATGGCCTAGCTATGTGCTAAAAAAAACAGTAAGGAAAGAAGGCAAGTTATTAAGTATGAACACAAAGCAGTCACTGAAAAATCTAAGAAAACCCCACAACTATATCTTTAGAAAGGAGGACACAAATAATCATGGAGCAGTCAGCTGGTCTCTGACACGCAAAGAAAGTAGTAGAGCAATTTACTGGACAGTCAACTTACAACTAGCTGGAACATGAGGTCCCAAACTGTGGTCTCCAGTTAAGTAAGGGGACCATGATATCATACCTACATTAAAATGTACATCACTTTAATAATGCCTCTTTATTAATAATCTGGACAATGAGAAACTATGGACTGTAGTCAGCTATTGTCCAAAATTTTGGTAATTACTGGTATATCATTGGCAATTATTAGATAACAATGAACTTCCAATATGGATTTATTAAACAACAGTCACATAAAACAAAACTAATGCTTCTCTGTGATAGTTTTACTGACTTCAGTAAGGCTCTTGATAGCCATAAACAAAGTAAGCTTGATTCCCATAAGCAAAGTAAAGAGATAGTGCCTAAATGGAATCATTGCGGCTTGTTCCAGAACTGGTTCAAAAAACATTCAAGGTGTAGTCATCAATAGTTCAAGACTGTGAAGAGATTTCAGACAATGTACCACTGTAAGTTAGAAGCAAGGTAATTTTTCCTCAGTCTAGTTCAAGTCCGTATTTTATTTTGCAACACTGATGATGGTCCAGGTAGCACAGTAGCAAACTTTGTGGATCAAATCAGACTGGAAGGATTTGTGAGAACTCTGAAAGGCAGGATTAGCACTCAAAATGATCTTGTATTTTAGAAACTGTTTGAAATCAGCACAGTTAGATTCAATAAAAATAAGTGTAAAGCTCTAAACTTATGAGGAAAAAAAATAAAATGTAGAAATACAAAAAGGGAAATGAACTATCTAAAGAAGTAGCTATGACAGAGACAAGGCTCTGAGAGAGTATACTGGGACACTGACTAACAAAGTACTGTAAGTGAGGAAAAAGAGAAGCTATTTCTGTTTATTTAAGCCAGCGAGACAGTCCTTAGGCTGATGCACACACTCAGAACACCAGAGAGTAAGATGCAAAAAAATTTAAAATGCTTCAAAACAGGGTAGTTGGAATGGTAAAAATTTAGGGAAGGATGACCCATGAGGAAAGAATGAAAAAAATGGGAAGTGTTACTAAAGAGATGACTGAGGGGAGGCAGCAGTTGTCCTCAACTATGTAAAAGGCAGCAATCTGTAGAGAAAACACTGACCAATTCATATCCATAAAGGGAAGAAGTAATCTACTTAAATTGAAGCAAGGAATATCTAATAAGCTATTAGGAAAAATGCTCCCACTGCAACATCAGCAGGATAGTGAAAGCAGCCATCTGGTGATGCTACAGTGACAGAAGCACTCTGGTGATTTAGATCATGTCTCTGAACTACCTGGAGAAGAGCATCTGGGCAACTGTAAGCCTTTCAGAGACCTGTAACTATACTTGACAGTGTTAATAGCTCTACGGACCTCTCATATTGGTACCTGTCACTTTGTTTAGGGTAAAGAGGAAACACTAGCTGAAAATGAAAAGGTGTAGATTTGGGAGGAGTTTTAATTCACAAAAGTCACTGCTGAATTCACAGTCAGTCAATGTTCATGTGGCATGTTGCAAGACAGTGCAAACCTGTTGAAAGATGGGTGATGATGGCAGCCTAAGGCTCTTCTGGGCTTTTTAGATCGTTGGCTGCTCTGTGGTGTTAGAGCAAAATAATGTCAGTAGGAATTAATTGCTCCACTCTGTTTTGCCTTGGCCCTACCTAAATAATGATGCTGCACTCCACCAGTGTAAATCTTGGAATATCTGGAACTCACCAGACTTCCTGATCCACCCAGATGGGACTGGAGGGTAGACAAAAAAAACCCAACAAAACAAACCCAACATAAGAACCAACCAACCAAAAAACTGGTGCTGCTGCTTAATCAGAATTTCACCAGTGTCTCTCCCACTGGTAGATGCAATCCTCCAGCAATTCTGAATTGCTATAAAAGTTGACATATAGTCTGTATTTCACAAATAGTCTCCAATGAAAAGTGTACAGTTTGCATAATGTATTAAAACAACAGTGTAACTGCAGTAACAAACTACACCTGGAGGTTCTAAAAATTGTATTTAACTTGTAGGTCAAATTCTGAGATGTTTGCCAGAGCAGAGCTCATTGCAGGATTTGGAACCTGGAGATTTGGGTTACTGGTTAGGCGTAGATAAGATATCATGAAAGGAGAGAAAATAGCCATTTATTTTATTTGAACTATATGAATGCTCGTAATGAATAAGGCTGGTTCTGTAGTTTCACTGTAAATTCTGTCCAACAATATAGTTCTTTGAAATACGTAGTTTAACAGCAGTCACAATGTGTATTTTGCTAGTATGTAGATATATGAAAATTTAAACACAAACATGCAATTTAGAAATAAAACAGTAAGAGAACAGTTTTTAAGATCATCTATTAACTGGTATCAGAAACACCATAAGAAAAAAAAAAAAGATTTTAAAAGTATGTTTCACATGTCTACTGGACAAAATTTATCCAAAGTTACCTACTATTAGAAGCTACCTACCAGATGTGGGCATGAAGAGTAATCCTTAAGACCCTTACAAGGCCTTCCAGCACACTCCTAGGAACAGTAAGTTGTCTTCTGCAAGAGCTGCATATGCAATGAGACAGCAAGGAAAGATGAAGAAATGAAAGAAAAAGAGACTACAGAAACTATCCCCAAAGATGGAGAAACAGTAATATTTAAATGTATACAGATGTCAGAACCATAAAGTAAAATAGTGAAAACTTTTGCTTAACAGGTAAAATATTCAGCCTTGGCTATCTCAAGGAGTAATCCCTTTCCTCTGACACTGACACAGAAAATTCTCAACTAGCTTTTTTTCTTTTTCTGAGCCTAACATGAAAGTTCTCTAGTTACAACTGAAAACAAGCAACAAAAATCACTGGAAGACAAAAGTTAACTATTATCTACTACTCTACTTCACTCCTCCACTCAAAGTTTTGGGCAACAATCCAGGTATTTAACTAGCAAATATGGGAATCTTGCTTAGAAGACCTTTTCTTACCACCAGTGGAACTGCTTGTTTTTCTTCTAAGTTTCTAATTAGTCTTTAAGGCACCAGAGCTCTGCTTTGTTGGTTGCTGTTTACAGCAGTGGTAGATTTGAACTAGCCATTAGGTAGGTTGTACACCCTCTGGCACACGCCTGCTTTGGGGTCTACCACATTAAGACTCTCTATCAGCTAAGGCAATAAAGATCCTATTTCAGACAGCTGAAATGTAACCACAGTCTCCTCAAAGGAGATGGTGCAGGAACAAAGAAATAAATATAGGAGAGAAAATTATTGACTTCATTATGCTGGCAGCTTGTTACAAAGTGGAATGGGCAAGACATCAATTTTTATTTTTTTTTCTCACGTTGTGTATACCATTCATTTGTTGAAGATTTTTCTCTGCTTCTCAGCTGTGCTGTTTTTGTTGTTTTGGTTTTTGCTGAGACATAAGCATGTAGAAGAATTAATTTTCTAATCCTGGCAGTGGAGGACAAGGACAACCATACCTTGATTCCATGCAAAGAAACAGAAGATTTAGGATTTAGTCCTGATGAACAATGCTTTTATGTGCTTTTTAATCACTGTGTTCTATGGATAATACAGAAAAGCTATGATACAACATTTGAGAAGGCATTATGTATACTTTGTTGACTGGTTGGCTCTTGCAATGAAAGTTTCTAATGAATATTTGCATGATGCTAACAAGATAAAATTCTGTGAAAACAACAGAGTACTTTCGTAGTCCCCATTAGCTTAAAATTTATCAGCATACACCAATATATACACAAATCTTTCGTAATGAAGGGATTAACCTCAATTTATCTAAGTATAATTTTCTCTGTTTGGCTCAGAGCACTCTGCTTGAAGTACTTAAAGCTCACACTGGTGCCTCACTAAACTTTAGTTTCAACTTATATGTCTGAAGAAAAGCTTTCTAACACATGTGCCACTGAAGCCTCCAGAAGACTCTACAGGTCTGTATTCCAGGGCAAAACTTTTGTAGTTAGGGTGTAGCCTTTTTTTTTTTTTTTATTGTTTATAAGTCTTCCAAAATCTTAGATCCTCTACAGCAACAACAATAATGGCATTTTCAAAAGCATTAGCAATCATACATAGCATCTTCCTTTTTTACTGTAACTTGAAATAGAAGAACAGTATCATTTTGTGCTTTTAGATTGTTGTTTTGCCTGCAATATCTTACAAATTCACAACAATGCGACTGTGAAATAAATGAAAAGATTTATCTTCTATCTGACATGTATTAGCTGGGCTTCACAAGGACATCACTAAGAAAATGCTACCATAACACTAATAAAGTGTTAATAATGCTAATGTCAAACCCATACCAAGCTTAATTCTTTGGGTTCATTTTCACTTTCTTCCTAATATACATAATAAGGAAAAAAAAAAAAAGTGAGACACTGATAATAATAATATTAATAATGACAATGTAATTATTCTTCTAGGGATTTTTTTTTTCTTTTTGATCCTATAAGGTTGGTTTTATTTTTATAAAGGTCACAGTTGGTATTTTTATCACCATGGAAAAAAAAAATGTGTAGCTTGTCTCTTTCATGACTGATACTTCAAAGAAGTTCACAATATATTCACAGAATGGGTCTTTAATACTGTGAGTACTTCAGAAAACAGAAAACAGAGAAGGAGATAATGCACACAGCACAGGACTGGAAAAGTAATTTGTGCTAATATTTTGGCCTATCACTTCCTAATAACACAGATTCGTGGAACTTCAGTGTGACCTTTCTGTGACAGGAAAATTGCGAATTGTTTTTTTTCCCAGTTACTTAGAATGTGGTTTTTTTTTTCTTTAGAGATGTATGTTTAATTAAAAGAAGTAGCTTTTTTATTAGCGCAGTATCCCTGAAAAAATTGGCCCAATTTCAAGTACATGACGAGGTACTGCCATTTTTAGGACAGGGAATTTTTATTCAATTTCAGTGTAACTAAGATATAATTGAAGGATGGATCTTCCTCTCACACTTTTAAAAGTAAGAATGTCCACAGAATTTGGCATATGTTAACAATTATGTTGTTAAAAAAAATGTATTTTTGTAACTACTAGCTAACACCACAGGTACAAATTCCATAGAAATTATAGTACACACCCTTACAAACATATTTGGATAATGCAAGACATTTTATGTCTTAAGTTACTGACTTTTCACATCACAATACACCTGGAAAACCTCAAGCTTGGAGAAAGGTTAAATTTTACTCTAACAACGTTCTAAACATAAGGTTTTGTTATTATAATGACTGTAAAGCTCAGATCATGTGACAATTTAAATAAAATTTACTCTTACCTAATCCAGTTTGCTTAACTTTAGGGAAAATTACCAATATTGAGTCCAGGTGTGCTGACTCCTTTAAAAAAAAGTCTCCAGGCCATTATTATTGAAGCTCAGGAAACTCTGTGCTTCATCATGTGCAAGTATTATTCTACAAAGGTCATGAGGATAAATTTTGTGGAACTTTTTATGTGAAATTGGCCCAAAAGCTGATCTAGGCCTGGACCTATTTTTCTGTAACTGCATTAATAACAGCAAACACTTAGTGTGAATAGGTTATCAAGTAAGCACTTTTCACAAGGTATCCTTTTTTCTACTACTACAGACAACAGTATAGTCTGGTGTGTGTTTTTTAAATAAAGAAAAGAAAAGAAAAAAATAAAAATTCAAGTTAGAATAGAAAAAAAAGTATAACTATGTTGAACTATGCTAATGAATTGAAATTTTTAATGACTCTAATGCCTAAAAGTGGTAAAGGGTATAAAATACAACATTAAATGTTTCTTCCCTGATGTTTCTCACTTCTTATTTGAAAACGAAAACTGTTTGGAAAGATAAATAAGGTATGTTCATACATGGGACCTAGTGGACATAAAGATGTTTCTCATTTGCAGCTACGTATTTCTTGGGTAAGCTTAGGATTTCCTGTACTATAAAAAAAGAATCTCATAGTAAATTGCATCCTGGACTTCACAATGCACATAGATGTCTAAAATCTATGAGAGACACAAGATCTTGAAAAAGGACTTTAAAATGCAAGTTTTCTGCTCAGAACCTGAAATTCGTTTCCTGCTCACCACCTGCCAGAGACAAAGAAAAAACCTCAGTACTCTAATCATATAGCAGGAATTATTATGTCTAATTCCAGAGACTGCACAGATGGGTAAATACAGTGTAATACCAGTCTTCAATAACTGCAATAGAAAATAGTTATATTTTAAACACAATTTGAGTACACAGTAAGATGAAAAGGTTAGCTTTCTGCTAACAGCTGTCAATAACATCTGTCTCAACAGTATTCTGCTTGCATGACTAACTGTTCTGTAAAGGCTTTGTTTCTACAGCTGCCTACTTGACGAGAAAGAGTACACTTGTATTATGGAGCCTATCTTTCCTGCACTTGTAATTTTTCATAGAGATTTGGCTGGATAGGCTTTTTTATCATCCATCCGGTACTTAACTGATTACTATCATCTTGATTTATACAATCAAGGCAGACCATTCCTGAAAAGCTAACCGTAAAGTTTGAGGTAAACAATACAAACCAAAATAGCATATAATCGTGAATAACAAAAGCCATTAGTATACTCTGTGAAGTAGTTAAGAGAGCATTTTCTTACTCTTTCTTTACTACTTCCTGAAAGTTAGATGTAATTTAGGCAGGAAATGTTGTAATCTTTAACGCAGCGTACCAGAGGAAAGGTCTGTGCATTTAGTCTTTATGATGGACAACAGGATATTAAATCTAGTAAGAGCATCCTGAATAATCTTATATTTGAAAAAATATGAAGATACTTACAGGAATCTGTATTTAGCACCATGAATTAATACCCTCTGGTATAATTTTAATATATAATATTGCTTTCTTCCTCAGCTTGCTCCTGTAACTGG